>CAHIKZ030003431.1:2307500-2405000 GCA_903632075.3 Acanthosepion pharaonis
ATATATTCTACAACTGCAGCAGTGCTATACACCTCCCGGGTACAGCAGCTTGCATGGTTTTCTTTTTCAAATGTTAGTTTCACTGAATCCACAACATGAATGTTGAACATATATCATACCAACATAGACGCCTTCCTTAATAAGGCTTCCTGGTGTCTGTTTTACATGTTTTCAAACCATTGAATCTCATCAGCCCTTCTCCTTTTTTTTCTTTCTTTTTTTGTTGATATTAACAATGACACTACTGAGCAGTTTCTCTTTCAGCATAGTTCTCTCAAATATTACCATTGTACATATTTCCAGGGTCAGAAGTTCAGGTATCTTTAGCCATCATCCGTTTTTTTTTTTTTTTTTTTTTTTTTTTTTTTTTTTTTTTTTTTTTAAGAGAGAATTGAGGAAATGTCTAGCTAGCACCTTGTATACAAAAATCGCATTTTGAGTATTGCTATTCTCTACAACTACAATAGTAATAAACAAAATTAAAAAAAAAAAAAAACACAGAAATTACAAGTCTCTTAATATTTTTCAGAATAAATATGATCTCGAGATAACCATGCTGTCCCAAGGTGTTTGCATGCTTTACTCATTCTTCATGACACCTGCTAAACGTCAGGAACGCTTGTCTCTACCGTAAGTATTTGGATAAATATTAAATTTTATTCAAATTTTTGACTGCCTTTTTTCCTTTTCTTTTTCTTTCTCCTTTTTGGTATTATGTTATTATTTTATAAGAATTTTTTTAATCATAAGACTAGCATTGGAGGGGAACATAGAACTAGTTTGAAAGCTACTTATGAATAGATTAATTTCAGTCTCATAGGCAAAATAATTATGGCATTTCATACCTTGCAAGTAAGACTTGCTTATAATTCAACAATGGTGAGATTATATACAGGACTTGAAAAGTCTTGGAAAACCAGCAATAGCCCAAAGGCGCCTTGAAAAGTCCTTGAATTTTCTAAATTGGGCTATCCACACGTCCTTTTTCTCTATTCATGAAAGTCAAAAATCCCAGAAGTCTGGCTTTTTTACAAGATAAAATTCTCTTAAGAAAAATGTTTTTTTAGTTATCAGTAATATTTAGCAATTCTTGCGAGCAGTGATTTGTTTCCTTGATTAGAACGAGTTCGTGACTTCGTAGTTACTTCTGTCTTTTCTCATCTAGGTGACAAGAAAGAACATGAAGGCATATCTTCTGTTACTGTCACTCAAGAAGAAGAGAAAAAGCAAAGATAAAAGGTGTTAGACAACTAAACATCTTCATCAAAGAGAAATTAATTCACACATTGTTTTACAGTAATAAAATACATTTTAGTAGAATCTTGATTTGATCAATTGAAGAAATGTTAATTCACATGTCAATTTAAAAAAGTAAAAAGTCTGTCAGTGGTGGGTGAGTTCATGTTGGGAAAAAATAGATACTTTACATGTCCTGTGTCAATGTATATCTATGTATAAACTATGTTTGTCTAAATTGTTGCCAAAAGTAACAAGTATGAAAAAGAAAAAAATGATGGAATATATTAACTTTTATTGCTTGGCTTTTATAATTAAAACCTGTCACTTCACTTTACTTTCTGCTAGAAAATGTACAGATATATGAACTAGAAATTTGGCCAGATGTCTTAATTTAAAAAAAAAAAACAAAAAAAAAACAGAAAAATGTCCCCCCAGACCAAGTCTGGTGCTGTCAAACATGAATGACATTTTGTTTCCAGTGAAACTGCATATTTTTGTGTCTATTTCAAAAGAAACCGTTTCTGATAAAATATCGTAGCAAAACTGTTGCTTCCTTTCTTTGCAAATGATCTTTTTAGCATAGGTACCTCCACCAATTTGTTGAAAAAATGCCCCAAACTTCTTTTTTTTTATTGTCAAAATGTTAGTTAAGAGGAAAGATGACCAAAACGTTCTTGGATTTTTTTTTTTTTTTTTTTTTTTTCCTCCAACCATCTGCAGTTGACCTAATATTTATTATTGGTTCAGTTTTCCCAGTTTTGGAAATTATTGTATTTTAACCTTTATCTAGTGAAAATTGTCACCCTAGGATTCTCTCCCTTCGCAGCTGTAGGCTCATTCTGTCACCTCAAGAGGGTTGCTATAAATAAAAACTTGTCATCTGTTATTACCAATATTTTAAGCTGGAAATAGCCTACTACTGCTTTGGAACAAAGCTAAACTTCCATTTTTCCAATGCAATTTTGAATTCTTCTACACTCTGCATAAGGTGTAGCATCAATTAAATACACATTAATTTTGTCACCATTTTTTGTAAACAAAAATGGCTGCATCAACATCCAACAAAGCCTTTATTCAGGAATTTTCTTTGATTCATATTCCAATGATGATTTTCAAGTCTTTACTCAAGAGGAGGTTGATGGTGAAATGGTCAAATACAAGAGATGATAGCTTTCCTCTCTGTCACTAGTATAGTTATGATGACCACAAGGTGTCAAGCAGCTACTATCATCCATAGGTGACTAATTTTATGGAAGCTGCTGGTGCCATAGATGTACCTGATATCCTTTGTGAAAGTGAATTTTCATCTATTTATAAACAACGAAATAACTTTATTTGTCAATGAGACAAACAAATATGCTAGTCAGGTGAAAGAAAACAAACAAATTTTTATGTAAACCCAAGGAAGGATGTCACTTTTGACGAAATGAAAGCCGCCTTAGCCATTTTGCTTGTTATTGCACCCCAGAACTCCACAAGGGGTAATAAAAGATAAAGTATGTTAAATTGTTAATGTATTTGTTTGTTTTTTTGTTGTTTCAACATACATGCAAAATGTAATGCATTACATCAAAATATTACTCATCCATTCTTTTATTAGTATACCAAAAATAAAATCTATATGTACAATACAAAGAAAGTTATAACAATTATAAAAATTTCATGTTTTTTGTGCCCTCAAAGCATATGTAGTGGCAGTGGGGAACAATTCTAGAAAGAATGGTGTGATAAAGGTTTTAATGAAATTTTCAGGACTTTTGCACAAATGAATGAAATTATTTTTGAAATTTTTTGTTTTTTTTTTATGTATGTTCCATATACACATACACACACATTTAATTTGAAATTTTAATAAATTGAATTTTGATTGCAAAATTTGTTTTATTAGTTAAAAGCAGGGCTCTTTGGAGAATGTAAATCATCAGTTTATTTTTTAAACTGTTACTCATTTCCCAAACATCTACTCCAAATCGTAAGATAAAAAATGCAATTAAACTATGACATTGAATAATGAAGTTTTACAAGAATTTTTTTTTTTATTTTATTTTTTTAATTATAATAATTTATAAATTTTCAAATCTTAAATTTCTGCATTACTTTGTGTTAGGTGGTTTATTAAGTGGAAATTTTATTTACTAGTCAAAAATTGAAAAGCTTAATACAAATCATTGTGCAAAAAGATTTTTTTTAATTTTAATTTTTCTTATATAAAATATGTAACATGCCAATTTTGAAAGTATAGGTGGCTATACATGACATTATCAGAAAATAAGAGTGATGACTATAGTAAATTTAAAGTCAGCATTCCTAAAATTAGATTAGAGAGTATTTTAAGATTACTGAGTACTTAAAAAATATATATTTATAAAATAAAGGTGCCCACCTGTCTTCCTTTTTTTTCTTCCTTTTTTTTTCCCCCAAGTTTCAGTAGAAAAACAATAAATGCCATTACTTGTCAATCACTTAAAACATTGTTACTTCAATTAAAAGCACAGCTACTGTTCTAAAAATGCATTTCTGTGTTATTTTAAACTTAAAATAAATGTTTCAAATCAGATTAATTATACTTTAAATCAACTAATATTCCTCAAATAAAATTTTATAAAAGTATATTTTATTTTTGGAAGATTTTTAATATGTAAAATTACATTGCGATGAAAGACTAAAAAAAAAGTGTGCTAATTTTTTTTTTTTTTTTTTCACTTTCAACTGATCCATGTGATATGAATTATTGGAACCAGCTGTAGCTTTTATTTGAGCATCTCATCTAGAAAAGTGCTTGATTTTTATATAATATATATGTGTGTGTGTGTTTGTGGGGACTCTGTATTTGACAAATTTTTAAAATTGCAAAAGTGAATTAGTGTGTAGCAATCAGTTTGCTCAATATTTTATATGAAGCAAACACTTGTCTAGCCTTTGTTTTGGATTCTTCGGCTTCTTTGTGTTAAGGTTATGACTGCATTTTTTTGCCAATTAATTCTACAGCCGTCTTTAGGTTTGTAGTGTATAAGGTAAAGATAAGTAGGTCTCTCTCAATACACAAGATGATTGCTAATGAACCAACTAAACCAGTTCAACAATACAAGAGTTTGGTTGCCCAAACAAAGCTTGGAATGTTAATGAGTTCTCAATTATTAGACAATGGATATTAATAGAGTTGCTTACTTGTTTCTTTTAATTCCTTTGGCAGCTTATGAATAATCAGTATCTTAGGTTTAATTACAATCTGGAAACTGCAATAAAAATTAAGATGAAAGAAATACCAGAGAAAACTTAAAAATGCTTCTTAGAGTGGTGGGTGCTTATGTACCAAAAATAGGTCTTCTTTTAAGCTTACTCTGATTGATTATAAATAATGCATCTTTTGTTTGGCCACAATGTGGGGTGGGGGGTTTCATCACTTTTTTTTTTTTTTTTTTTTTTTTTTTTTTTTTTTTATTATTATTATTTTATATAAATGTATACATATATATTCTCTTTTTTCAGATTGTCTGAGGTAGTGAAACGCGTTTCCAAAAAGAAAATTGCACCTTATGTTAAGGCATTGGTACTTGAATTATGCTGCAATGATCGCGATGGTGCTGATGTTGAGGTACCATATGTGAAATATCTGCTGCCGGCCAATCATTGATGACTTTTCTGCCCTGTCTGTCTGCCTGTTTTGTCTCTCTCTCTCTCTCTCTCTCTCTGTTCCCCCCTCTCTCTCTCTCTGTTCATCTTTCTCTCCGTCCGCTTGTCTGGATCCTCCTGCTGCTGCTGCTGCCTCTACTGCAGACCCTTCTGCCAACATTTCCATCTGCACCACTCTGCACTAAAAAAGGCAACATGATTTTTAACTATATCCATTTGTTAATTTTGTTGCCAAAAGAGGCAATAAGGAACAACTCCACTCGAACCTTCTTTCCTATAGAGTGGTTTGTCTAGTTTAAGGTTATTGCTTCTTTTATCGATCACAGGATAAACAAGTTCTATTTCTGGACGTTATCCTCTTTCACTCTATCTCTATCAACCTATCTTATTCTCCTGCTCACTGCAGGTAATCAGTGTCCTTATAAACTTCTAAAATCCATAATGCTCATACATAATAAAGAAAATATTTACATGTTATCTGCAGTGGTGGCAGTGACCTGTTATTTAAATATGCAAAAATGTTATGGGCTCTCTCTTCCAACTTACTAAACTTGAATTTGGTAAGTGTTTAATTAATCTTACTGCCGGTCCTATTATTACTATTATTATTATTATTACTTCCTGCATTTTCCCAGCCCTTAACACTAAAGGTTAATCCAACTGGCGTGAAAAGAAGGGAAAAAATATTAAGTAGTTGAATTCCCTTTCTGATCCCTTCTATTCAATCTTCTGGTCATGTTAGATGATCATTGTCTTTTTCCTTTCAGAATTCACTCTTAACTGGTGGCATTCAGTCAGGACTGTATTAGATCTTCAATATTAATTGTTAAACTGGCTCCAAACTTTATTCCTCCCCCCCCCCTTACCCAAAACTCCCTCTTTAAAAATGTTAATGACAGAAGATTGGTGTTGGTGGTATATTATCCACCTCCCAAGATCCCCCCCTTCCCTCCCTCTCTTCCTCTCCTGTCTCTTCACATGTTTCTTCATAAAATAAAGGTCTCCAGCTGAACTTGGAGATAAGATTCTTACCTACCTATTAATTTGGTAGTGCCTCTTGTGCAAAAAAAAAAAAATAAATAATTTGGGGGGAGAGTTTTTAGGCTTGTAAAAGACCTGGAAGCCATTTTGAGAAGCTTTTTGTATTGTAATAAATGTCTGGAAGTGGAAAAGCATACATGAACAATAAAAATTTAATAAAATTTTAAAAAATATTTAAAAAAAAAAAAAAAAAAAATTAAAGAGTTCTCAAATATAATTTTGTGTCTGTTTTCTTTCATTTTCATTTTGTTCTTCCACTCAACTGATATATCGATATGCAACTTTTCTGATATTTACATGCAGGCTATAGGGAAAAAAAAATCACAATACTTCTCTATAAGTTTTATGATGTTATTGCTCCTCAGGTCAGAAAAGAATATTGTATTATTGGCAGAATATTTAAACATAAATTTTCAAACTTGTCTATTCTGATAGCTTAATCCCATAGCAATATTACAATAACTGAAAACAAATTGTGCCTGTTATATTTTTAAAAAATTCTATGGATTGTAAGAAAGCTACATCCTGGAAGAGAAAGAATATTAAAAAAAAATCTTGGTGGGGGGGACTGAAAACACTGGTGAGTTAGGGATAAAAAAAATTGCCTTCCAAAAATTTTTTTAAGGCAGGTGGTAGGAAAATTAAGGTAATAAGCCAATGTTAACCAGCAAGAAAATATTTGAAGTTGGCATTCAGTCAGTTATGTGCCATGCGTGATACATGTTTAGGCGATCACGTATTTTTCAATACATAACTGACAAGGCAGATTTTTTTTTCCCGCAGTAGGTTGCCATATCTTACTGCAGTAGACCAGTTTCCATCCAAAGCTAAAGAACCTGGTCTGTCCTGCTATTTAATTTACCAATAGCTATCATACCTTTCCCAAGGTTATTAGCACATAAGTGAATGTAACAGATTCAAATGGAATTTACTCAGCTCTCCGATTCCTTAATCCAAGTCACTATCCATTACTCTATTAAATCCTCCCCCACTTGGCATAAGTTTTAAAAAAAGAAGAAAAAAAATGCATAATATTGGTTGCTATTAAGTTTTTAGCTGAACAGTACAAAGAGAAACAAGTTTGAAGTGATTTTTTTTTTTTGTGATAAATGTTCAGCTATATAGTGTCTATCATGAAAATAGTCAGCTATGGCCACAATAGGAAGTTGAGTAATATTTTTCGCATCAGAACCAATCGGTTTCATTCATGTTATTGAGATCAATGCCAGGAATTGTATTTATTTTTTATTTTTTTTCATTAAAAATAATTTCAAAAGAAGTGTTGGGCTAATGTATTCTTTCAAACTGGTTAGTGTCAAAGAAAAGGTTTCAGACACCAACTTAATGGAATAGCCATTACTCCAATAGGCTACCTGATCTCTCATCATTAAGAGGTGTATATAAGACTGATAATCTAGCAACGATCTCTGTAAATATGAAGTCGAGTAGAAAAGTTAATGGATAAGCTACTGACAAAGGTAATAGAATGCTTTTGAGGCTTTTTTTGATGTTGCACTTTGTATAGATAAATAACACCAAAACAGTAATTTTTAAGCTACAAGTATTTAACTGCACACTGTCAATGAACCTGGAGTCTGCAACACAGGACAATTATTTCTCTAATCATCTGTTTTTTTTGTTTTTTTTTACTCATTGCATCCTAAGCAAAGCAATAATAGATACAAGGGGTTAATGAGGAGAAAAAAAACATTAAGAGGAGAGATCAATAAAAGAACAAATTAAAACAAGATAATTGAAATTGCACTTAACTTTTTTGAAAATTAAAGTTGACTATTAAGCAAAAGGCTGTAAGCATGAAGTGTTAATGAAGAAACTTAGTATAGAACTTGTGGTTACATCTGTTTTAATTGTATAATGAGACCTTTCAGCCAGTTAAGTGCCATATGTAATATGCACTTTGGTGATTATATCTCTTAATTCACAAGACAAAGTTTTCCTGTAATAAGTTGCCATTTCTTCCTGTGGTAGACTGGGTCCTACAAGATTGGTTAGCAACCAGTCTCTCCTGCTATTCAACCCATAGCTGGGGTGAGGAATCTAGTACCGTGCTCACATTCATAAAGTCTAAGTACCAAAGAGGGAAGCTCATCAGAACAATTACCATGAAAATATTTGTAGAAAAGACACAGAAGCTATGTTATGGTGGTGAAAAATTGACTTAAGCAAAGATACCAGGTTAAGTATGACCAATAACATTGCAGATTTTCTTTTGTATTTTATCTCTAGAATCTCTAAAATATCAGAAGCATCAAATCAGATGTGGCAGCATATTTAAAGCATCATGACTTATTGTCACGTCACTACTAGAGTATGAAAACTCAGAACGAGTTTAATTTAACCTTGGTCCCTCTTTAGTTGATCAACCTCAGAAATCTTGACTCCCTGAGCGGATTGCATGTCAACCACTTAAACTGATAGAAAATTTGGTAGAATCTCCATGTAATGTTTAGTTAATAGGCAAGTTTGATCTTCAAAAAGAACGAGAATAGTCCGAATATATATCAAACCTAACATTTATTGTATGGAAGAAACAATACGCAATATACAAAGCTTTACCTTTTTTTGTGAATGTGTTCCTGAGTATAGAACAATGAAAGTTCTGTTTTCTTAAGTCCTGCATGTGATATCGGATAGGCATGTGTTGGAGGCAAAAAGAAGCTAAAAGCCCTACATCTCCCACTCGGACAGCAGTGACCAATCAGAAACTCCCACACATATAGGGTTTGGTAAAGCCCTAGTCCTGCTGCTATATCTAGGTTCTGACCAGTTTGTGAGTGTATGTTAAAGTATATTTGTATGTATGTTAATTCACTTCATCAGCTCTGATGTAATCTGCATACTGAAATACATTGTAAAAATATTGTCTCAAATTAGCTTCTTAATTGGTAAAATCTTGACTATGATTCAAGGTATGTGTTGAAACAGGATGCATAAGAATATTAACTTAGCTTCTTAGTTACTATGATATCGACTAAAAGATCTTCAACTATATCAAACCATTATTTACAAGTATCAATTTTTGTTGCTTTTTATTGCAACTCACACATTGTTATACAATCATCAAGCAATATTAATCATGAATAAAAAAAAAAATAAAAAAACTATTGAAATTTGAACATCAATCCCTTATCCTTAGGAGCTTATCTTACCATAATAATGCAATTACCAATTGTACCATAAAACTTAAGCTGTCACCCAAATAAATTCTTTTCTTCCCACAATATCCACTACACTGCGATGTTATTTATTTTTACAAGTAGTATTAGATGCTAAAACCTTTGAATTTCTTAAATGAAGCATTGTCAATTGTTACTAATTTTTGACTAGTATTTCTTTCATCTTCATTTCTCTTGCCTTTTATTGCAACTGCCATCCATAAGATGTAGAAGTAAAGAATATAGCTATATGGCTAAATTTGAATGACTCCTGCTGGTTAGCCTTCTTAGATGAAGCATTGTCAATTATTATTCATTTTTCACTAGTATTTCTTTCATCTTCATTTCTCTTGTTTTTTATTGCAGCTCCCATCCATAAGAAGTAGAAGTAGAGAATATAGCTATATGGCTAAATTTGAATGACTCCTGGTGGTTAGCTTTGTTTGATCCTCCTCAATACATAGTGGAAACAGAATTTTCTGGTGTTTTTTTTTAAATCATTTCATTCCAACCAAAGAAATTCTTGTAGCATACCTCCAGAAAATAATGGGTATGTCCCCATTCACATAAATACAGTAGTAAATACTGTATGTTGTTCTGCAGTTGGAGATTCATTGTGGAATTCACTTGACTCACTTCTAGTAGTTGACTACTTCTTCTATGAGCCACTGGCAAATCTTGTATATGTTGTTCTTGTCCTAAGTATTATTGTTTATTACCAACCTTTGTGTGATTATTCTATTCACTAACCTTCCCTAGGTTACAGCAGAAATAAATGAGAATATAAGAAAAAAACTCTATTAAGGCTTGTAGCAGGTATATATTCTTTTGATGAGAAATTATATAAGCTCCTGGTACATTTGACCTGCTAACAATTTTTGGTGGACTCGTATAAATCCAATTGTACCATAACTAGTATCATGTATGTTTTAGGGGGTGGAGGGTGAGTAAATAACTTGTTCTAACTTATTAGTAAAATCAAAGTTACTTATATTTGTCTTATAAGGCTTTCACCTTAAATTTATTAATGTCCACACATGTATTCTCTTCAGCAACTACAAAACTGTCCTTTTCAGGACAATTCTCTTCAGCAACTACAAAACTGTCCTTTTCAGGACAATTCTCTTCAGCAACTACAAAACTGTTCTTTTCAGAACAACAATTCCCACCAGTCACAAAACTGTCCTTTTCAGGACAATGCTCTTCTTACTCTCTACATGAACAGGCAGAAATATTTTTTGCCTTATTTTAGTTGATGTATTTTCTTTAATGAAAATAAATTTGGCAATATATTTTTTTTTACTCAAGTCTTCATCTTTTTTGTTGTTGTCTTCCATTATTCAGTATTTGTTCATGGGCCAATATACCGCCCACAACAAACATACTCATTTTTGTTGCTATGCTCCCAAATATTTGACCTTTATGCCCTCCAGCATTCTTCAAGTGTCTGTCTTTATATTTGGTAACCTTGACCTTTCAAACCAAACACTTTATTCACTCTATGAGAGTAGATTGATTTCCTTTTATGTTCCATGCTTTTCCAAACCTTTCCTGTAAATAAAGTCTTACTGTGTGACTTCCTGTGTTATTTGCGATATCATCATATGTTATGGCAGAATATACACGAGGCTGGTTATGGTGGGTTGAACATTAAGAGCCAATATTTACAGTGTGGGTTTGGATGGGTTGAATGCTAAAATGTTAAGGGATATTTTGTAAAGTATATAATAATATATTTTTAAAATTCTGTCACAGACAATCCATGTGTAATGAGTTCTGATAAAAATAAAATATAAACAAAAATAAATGAATTCAAATTAAAATAAATCATTTGTGCTTTCCTTTAAAACACTGATTGCTATCTTTCTCTCTCTGAACTTCTCCAGCCAAAATAAATGTTCTTTAGCTAAAATAAATGGTTGTGCCTGAATCTCAGAACCTGGTCAAAAGGATATAAGCTGACACCTCTGAGCTAGAAGCAGCAGGGATTTTGAGAGTGATGAACAAAAGATGCCATGCCAGAAAAATCAGCCATTTCATGATGTGTGAAGTAGTTAAGAGATCATTGCTAATGATATTTCTGCCCTGCTTAGGGCCAATAAAAACACAATAGATTGACACTGACCTATTTCTAAGATTACTACTACTACTACTACTACTACTACTATGGTCTGACTTCAAAACACCACTACCAGACATTTCTCTAGACTGTTACCAATATCATAACAACAAATTTTTTGCTACACAAAATAACAAAGGACTCCCTCACCAGTCTAAAAAAATAAATGAAAATATATTTTTTAGTTTCCACTAAAAAAAACACTACCTAACCACACATGTTTTATTCTTTGATTTTTGGCTTTTTCAAAACATTGGCTTATTCATCTTCATTCCAATTTTAGCACAAAATAAAAGACTCTATTTCATAATAATATTATCTTTTCCAGTGGTGGATTGCCTAGGGTGTCAGCTCTCCTGATGACAAGTTGGCCCCTATATCAAATAAAAATACAATAAAGAAACAAACACACAAAACTGTTTTAATAATAAAAAAGAATAAGAACTTTACAAGGTCATCTGAAAATAATCAGTTTCTCAATGTAAGAGGACATTATCAAAGTTAAAGATCATAAAGACATGGTTAAGAAATTCACTCTCTATGGAGAATTTGGAAACATACATGTTGCTATCCATTGAAAAGGAATCATTAGATGAACAAAGGATGCATAGGTAATTATTGGCAGGTTTGAATAATCATCTAGTGAACACAAATGATTGTCCCTAATATAGGGAACTGAATGCAATACTCTATTGGACATATAAACAATCTGTTAATGTATAAATTGTGCATGTCAATTATAACATTCTGTATTTATATTTGGTATTTACAACCAATAAAATGTATAGTAGATATACACTATAATTACTAAGAAATACACATTTTTTTTCCACAATTTAATTGTGCCCTTTTTTCCATAGGTATTTTTGAAAATTTTATTTATTTATTATGAAAATTAAATGATAGTATTGTAGTTGTTGGTGGGTCTCCTTTGTCACCTGGCAACCAATATTTTTAGAACCAGTCTGCCACTGATCCTTTGACTTTTAAATCTAGGTAGTTCTGTGCTTCCTACTTCAAACTGGCCCTGTGCTACACTACATCCTTATACCCCATGTCTGTTTTAGTGGGTGGAGGGTGAGTAAATAACTTGTTCTAACTTATTAGTAAAATCAAAGTTACTTATATTTGTCTTATAAGGCATTCACATTAAATTTATTAAGTCAACCAAATTACAACTGCTATTATTTATAGTTTTTACTTGTAAAATCCATACTAGTCATTATCATAGAATAAAGATCTGTAAAAAAAATACTTTCTATACACCCTAAAAGCTATAGGTATTTATTAAGTTTAGCTTAATTTTACAACAGGCTACAATTGGAAGGCACCCAATTAGGATTGACGATGTTATACCATATTAATTGTCTATTAGACTAGCTTACTAATTATTACTCTTTGGTGATTTGCCTTTTGTAAAGTATAGTATCCAAATATATATAGACATAAATAAAGACAAAAGGAAAAACTTTCTTTTTCAACACGTTTCGTTCCCTGATGGACTTTATCAAGGTAAATGTGAGAATTTTATTTTGCAACATGTATTTATAAACAGAAGTAAAAATATTGTTAAGTCTTCAAAACTTTTAAATTTAAGAATGCTCTAAAATATTCTTAAAGCTAACTGTGTAAGTCAAGGTAAACTATGGAGTGTGTGTGTCCTCATGTTTTAAGATAATAGATATGTGTGTGCGTCTATGTCCATGCTTTTAAGGTAAATGTAATCAATCCTGACCAGGCATTTTGACTTTAATCACTTTCTCACTGACATTATGTGCCTTCTTTCTATCTTTTCTACAAATATTTTCATGGTAACTTCTGTGATGAGCTTTTTTCCTCTGGTGCCCCAAGTAAATGAATTTAAACGTGTTACTAGATTGGCAAATGAGTCTCAACATTTTACTGCTGAACTAGCCTAATGCAACCACCACTTTTACTCTAACAGTCTCTTTTCTTGTACTTTCCACCTGTGGAACTCCATTCTAATTCCTTGCTTCCTTGATAAATACAATCTTTAAAAGTGTAAATGCAACATTAATTGAATTCTTGAACCATGTTCTTTTGTCCTTTTTCAATCAATATATATATATATATATATATATATATATATATATATATATATATATATATATATATAAATATTTTTAGGCATTTAAAACAACATGCCTTGCCGCACATACAATTCCGTAAAATACTTGTCAAAAACACAATTATACTTCAACATGAAAACAATAGACAAAAACTAAAAATCCTTGAAGCATTATACATTAAATAGTTGAAACCCAACCTAAACAAAATCAACTATGGAATCTCTACAAATATCCTTAAATGTCTGTAGTTGGTGACGGAGGCCATTGGTTTGTGCCAACGGCTTTCCATACTTCATACTTCCATAATTCACTCTCATGTGGTCATGTGTAATGTCATGAGATGCGGTGCGATTTTCGCTTCTAGCGTCTTATATGCACGTGTTTATCGTTGCTTAGAGATCATCTATGTAAACATTCACAGACTGTCATCACTGTCTTGTCCGTATATTGCTGAATATGTTGTAATTGACATCTTTGATAATGGCTTATGTAAGCCGAAAGCTTAGATTGTATTAAAAAAAAATATGGATCAATATTGTGAATTTCTTTCTTTGTTCAATTATAATGTTATTAAACTTATTAGACATTATGAAAAGAGTTTACATAAAATAAATAGACAACACTTGTCTATATTATTTAATGAAACGTGTATAGATATCGATTCTCCCCATCGGGTTCGACGTATGAGGGTCAAGCAGATCAGTTTCAGGAAACTGACAGCGTTTTACCGGCACATGAGATTCGATTATAGTGGTGAAGATTTCGTGCAGGGCCATCCACACTTTTTGAAGGGCGAATACAGAGACCTGGTGCACTACGTGCCACAAGGTTCCCAAACAACCCTCCATGAGGTTTGAATTCAAGTTGTCCTTCTCCTAGACCAATTGCCATCCAAGGCTATAGAACCCACTCTGTCCTGCTATTTTACCCATAGCTGGAGGGAGAAGAAGAGGATTCACACCTTTCCCAAGGGTATTAGCATGTAAGTGAATGTAATGGATTCAACCTGGAATCGAACTCAGCTCTGCGATTCCTCAATCCAAGCCGATATCCATTACTCCACCGTGCCTCACATATATATATATATATATACTACACACACACATATATAATATATACAAAGAATAAAGACCAATGGAAAACTTTTTTTTTACTAACACGTTTCATTCCCTGATGAACTTTATCAAGGTAAATGTAGAGATTTTATTTTCCAACATGTATTTATAAACAGAAGTGAAAATATTGTTAGGTTTTTTTGTAAAAAAATGTTTTCCTTTTGTCATTATTCATATTGTCTTTTTACAGATATATTTTATTCATATTTGAATTTTTACATCTATATAGAAATATTAAAATAATTTGGGGGAGAGGGAAAGTCCATTCTCTTATCTCAAATGTTAAAAAGGTGCATATGATAATAAACAAGTCTCGAACCTACCTTGTAAAATTTGAGAGGTACAAACATTGATTATACAGATACAAAGTATATATATATAACAAAGTACAAATTTTACAAAATTTCCTTTCATTATACACAAGGCAAGATAATATAAAAAAATTATAGAAATAATTGGATCTAAAAAAATTTACAATACAAATTTTTTTCAAATCATGAAAGATAAAAAATTGGAGAAGGTGATACAAAATCTTTTGGAAATTACTCATAGAAAAAAATGTGCTTCCACCTAAATAGATAAACAAAAAAGTGTTTTTCCCACAATTGTCTGGGAGGGTTAGAAATATTTTTACATTGTCATTCTGTTTTCTTTATGCTTGTCTTCCACATGTTTCACTGGGTCCTTTAACAATCTTTTTGCAATGTCATTTGGTTTTTGCTTTTCCCTCATAAGAGTCTCCTGGAAGTTTTACACTATTGTGAAATGTCTTTCATCGATGTAGTTTTTAAGAATGCTGAAACCTTTCTGGCCTTTGCTCTGGTGGCCACTTTCACACAAGGAAGACTAAAACCTTTCCACAGCTAGCCAGCCTGCTTTGTATGCAACATCTAAGTCCTTTTTATGTTACATATTACTCCCTTCTACCACAACCAGTGGGTTGCATCCCTTCTGATGTCTAACTACCTTCTGATGTCTAGCTAACTTCTGTGTGACATATCACCTCTGTCATTCATTCACTGACTGGTCTTAAATATCATCAAATAAGTCTCAAACAGGCTGCAATTACAGCTTTACAAAGACATAAGCCACCCTTTTCATTAGACAAAAAATACATGGGTAATATATTTTTTAGGGATTTTAAAAAATGACTCCCCAGCAGTCCACCATGACAGTTATTCTTGGCAGGCCATTTTACAGTTAATTCTAAATAAAAAAAACTTTTCACACAAAATGAAACAATTTTTCATAAACCATCTGACATTCTTTTCTCCTCAAAAATAAGTATGGAAGACAAACTCAGACTATTTAACATTTATTTACTTACTAATTACTAAATCAATTAATTACTATTTTTAATTATTTTTTACTACTAACCAGGGCAGTTGCAATGATTTTGTGCCCCCCACCCCCATTTATGATATGAGGACACCCTTGTCTATTGCATTTCAATTTTTATAAGGTAGTATTCATATAAAATAAAATTTGAATATAACCTAATTATGTACAATAATAGATCATATGCAATATAGGTGAACAATTCAAGCAGAAAAATTGAAAATAAACATGTCATAATAGATCTTTCCATCTTAAATAAATCAATGTTTTGCTGCAATTTTTAACATCAACTTGAGATTTTTCTTGTTAAAAAGTTGAAGAATTTTAACACATTCAACATTATGGATAAAAAATAACAAATTTTATATAGTGTTATATTCAAGACTTAGCATGAACAAAACAAATTCATGGATTTGCATAAATATATACCCAGAATGATGTCAAAATCTGCAAAAAATTTTTCATCCTTTTAATAGTCAATTGTGTTAAGTTTAATTTGTAATGTATATAAATGTAGGTAGAAAAACAAGCAAATGTTGATAAAATAGCAAGGGTCACAAAGCACTGCCTGAGGCCCCCAATCAAGTCTGAAAGGTCAGTGAGTTCTGAAGTAGTATGCACCAGCCCTGCTACTAATAAAACTTTTATAATATACAAACATGAATATTTTTCATTTAATTATAGTAGTCTTCCAAGACCAAGCAATGGCTAAGTTACTTCCCTGGAATCACAGTTCATTTTAAAAATACTTGCTAACCCAAAAATTTCTTCCTATTCTTGTTATCAAGAGTGTTTTATTTTAATGAACTTTATTAAAAAATGATTGTATTTCATTAAAAAATGAATGTATTCTGTTTGTGACCAATGGTTAATTCTATTAAAAATTATTGTATTTAAGTGATTTCATTAAAAAATGATTGTATTTGTATTATGACAGATGTTTAAATCATTAATTGAAAAATGCTTGCATTTGTATAGTGATAAGTATTTAACTTCATTAAAATGGTTGTATTTGATTGTATTGTGACAGATGTTTAACTCATTTCATTCAAAAATGATAGTATTTGTATTGTGTTATGCCAGATGTTTAGTTTCATTCAAAAATTATTGTATTCAATCTGTGACAGATGTTTAGCTTAATTCAAAAATGATTTTATTTGTTGTATTGTGACAGATGTTTAGCTAAAAAATGATTGTATATGATTTTATTGCAATAGCTGTCATGTTAGTATACAGGTTTTTTGTCAAATTTGCCATATTTTTACTTATTGAATGTAATATTGGAGATAAAAGAAAACAACATTTTCAGCATGTTATAAGTTTTAGTTTAATATAAGTAAAAATACAACTCTAATAATTCAAATTAATGCAGTTTATAAACAAGTTATTGTGAATAGATGTTGTGGAATCTGGTTACCAAGGTTTTAGTTGTTATCTGAGTGTCAGGATTCCAAACATTTAACAATACCATATCTTTTAAATGAAACATAAAAAAGGTTATTTTCTGACAAAAAAGTAAAAACAGAACATCAGTTGAAATAACATATATATATTCTTCTCAGGAATATACAATAATAATAATAAAGATTAAGAAGAAAATGTTCAGTTTTACTTGCAGTGAAGAAAATAAGTTTGTTTTAAAAATTAACTAGTAAGTGTTCATTTGCAGTGTGAACACACTTACTTTATGATGGTCAGCCTAATGTGCCTGTGAGTGTGCAGACAAGTCCATAGTTGGTGGCTGCTCTCCTCTACTGTTGTGTACATGTGAGGGGGGTGGTCGTGCATGTGTGGATCAGACTGGCTTTTGAAATTGTTTTGAACCTTGAGAAGCAGTATGCTTCTATTTTTATATCCATAAGAGTGATTCAAAATCAAATTTCAAATAGATGTGTGATCTTTTATGAATGCAAGGTTTTCATTTGTTAGAAAATAATTCTGTGCTGATTTGCAAAAGTCTTTTTCTTGAATTTACAGGAGTGGTGAAGAGAGTTATTATTTTATAAATGGTCCAAAAAATAACACGTGGTAGGTCTACAAATACATCTGGCAAGTATTTTGGTGGTATTTGACCTAGTAATTATTGTTTATCAAACAAACCTTCTGGTTTGTTCATGTGATTTTATTGGTTGAAATATATATATATATATAAGAGTTAGTTCCTATACTGGTTGTGTAATGGTTAATAATCGTTCTGAGTGCAAATTCTGTGTTAGTTTGTTGTGTCACTTTCACAATACTATCTTTGAGAGAGGCATAACTATCTCTTCTCCTTCCACCTAGCTATGGGTTAAATAGCACAACAGAATGGGCACTTCAGCCTCATGTAGCAGCCACTGAAGGACTATTCTGAAATCCAAACTGTAGAGACAGGAGAAGGCAATGAAAAATCACTCCCCTATCTCTTATAAGAAGACATAGCAATTCACAGATAATAAAGTAAGGGAATCTGTGGAAAGCCATGATCATCTATATCCTGATATATTCACTGATTGAACATGTTAAAAATATTTAGCAATTACATGCTGAACAGTTCTTGCTGAATAATGCTCCATGGGTAGATAGACCAGTTGAAGTTAAGAGTGATAAAATCAAGATATTACTTGAATAATCATCAGTATGTAATGTCTGAGATATCTAGATTACTAAAATATCCAACTGAATGCTTGGTTATGTTAGTCATTTTGATGGGTGACTTCCATATATGTTAAGTTTACAGTCATAATGCATTGAAACATCAAACGTGATGGGTGGCCTCTTGAGAATACCTTCAAGTGCATTGACATCAATGCACTTGGTCTAATGATGCTTAAGCATCACAGAAGAAGGTGGCATTATTTGTTTTGTTTCAATTAATTTGCACATATGAGGGTTGTTTAAAAAGTTCTAAGTCTCACACAGAAAGAAGAGCCATAGCTGAACACTTTTGTTGTGGCAACACACTAACACTTTTTATAAAACTTGTTTCTATGCAGGCAAGGCTCATACAAAGATGAGAAGTGTGCAACAAATCTTAAAATGAGCAAAACAGAGGCACAATCAGTCATAAAGTGTCTGCAACTAGACGGTATGACACCCAAGGAAATTCATGAAAGTATAAAAATAGGTTTTAATACCAGCAATACATTTTTGTAAAAAATTATTACAAGCAATAATTTTCTGAGTTAAAATTATTACCAGTAATACTTTTTGAAAAAAATTTAACAGAAATATTTTTTGGAAAAAATATTACCAGCAATAAAAATTTTGTCGGCATTAAATAACCCATTGAGGTTGATATGCCGTAAAACAAACCAAACCTAAAATATTACCAGCAATAAAAATCTTGTCGGCATTAAAATAACCCATTGAGGTTGATATGCCGTAAAACAAACCAAACCAAACCAAACTGATTTCTTACAAAGAATACATATTCTATTCATTTGAACCTATCCTAAAAATCTTATTGGTTTGAAATAACCCATTGAGGTTGATATGCGTAAAACAAACCAAAACCAAACCAAACTGATTTCTTACAAAGAATACATATTCTATTCATTTGAACCTATCCTAAAAATCTTAAAATAACCCATTGAGGTTGATATGCAAGTAAAAACAAACCAAACCAAACCAAACTGATTTCTTACAAAGAATACATATTCTATTCATTTGAACCTATCCTAAAAATCTTATTGGTTTGAAATAACCCATTGAGGTTGATATGCCGTAAAACAAACCAAACCAAACCAAACCAAACTGATTTCTTACAAAGAATACATATTCTATTCATTTGAACCTATCCTAAAAATCTTATTGGTTTGAAATAACCCATTGAGGTTGATATGCCGTAAAACAAAATCAAAGAACTTGTTCATCAGTAATTGAGGGTTTTGGATGACCTGACCGAGGGTCATCTTCTGTGCTGTCCCTGCCCCACTTAAATTCTGCAGCCCACTTCTTCACAGTTCCATAAGAAGAGGAGTCTTCAGCAAGTGTCTGTACTATACTCTCATGGATTTCCTTAGGTATCATATCTTTCTGTTGTAGACACTTTATGACTGATTGGGCCTCTGTTTTGCCCATTTTTAGATTTGTTACACATTTCTCACCTTTGTATCGGCCTCACCTGCAGAGAAATTAAGACAGAAATCTGAATTAGTTTTATCAGAAATGGTTGTACATTGCCACAACAAAAATTTTCAGCTATGTATCTTTTTTCTGGGTAAGGTTTAGAACTTTTTAACGATACTTGTAAGCTTGAATGTGTGGGTGGTGTAATGGATAACAGCTTGGAATTGGAAATCAGAGAGCTGAGTTCCAATTCCAGTTGTGTTCTTTATATTCCCTTAAGAGCAAATACCCTTGGGAAAAGTAAGAATCCACCTCGTTTCCCCTCCAGCTATGAGTTAATTAGTAGGACTTGTGTCAGTAAATCATTATTATCTTCAAAATCTAAAAATATTTTCTGGCTTTTAAATAACATCCAAAAGTTTAATAACCCATAAAAAAAAACAAATCAATCTACATAAGTTAAACAAAAAAAAGAATGTTTCTTAAACATAAAAATATTCTGTTTTTTAAAGAAATTGTGATGTATAGTGAAAATTGTTAGGGATTATGAAAAGTGGATACTTTACAACAATGTGTAATGCAAAAGATCATGGTGCAAACAAAAGGAACAACTATGAGCCTGTGGTGGACTTCGCCACATTAATTTAACTTTTGATTAGGAAACAAGACTCACGCAAGAAGGATAACCAAAAGACTCCAAATCATTGCACAGTAAAAAATATTCTTCACGTGCAAACGATCTGATTGGTTGACATCGACCAATCAGCAAGTGAGCTTTGGGGAGACTTAAGAAAGCTTCTGTGATCTGCTTCTCCCAAAAGTGCACAAAATTGACTACTTAAAAATAGAGTGATTACAAACTGGTTGCATTACTGCGATTTGTAAATTGCCTGTAGAAATGTAGTGGTGATTTATTAATCAATGAATGCTTGGCATTGTAAATGTGATTTGTATGTTTGTATATATGTATGTTTGTGCATAATATGTCTGCACAAGCCATTAAAAAAAAACAGTCTTCCTCCAAAAAAAGGCAATGTTTCATATTAAGTGGAATTGGAACAGAGTCTTCTACTGTGAGATTCTTTAAGAAAACTAAATGATTGATTCAAACAAATAATGCTCTCAATTAAACCCATTGAAAGCAATAGTTAATAAGAATCTGCCATTAAGAATTAGTCACCAGAAAAGTCATGACATTCTATCAAGATAAAATTCAACCATATGTCTTTTTTTCTTTTGCTGACCAAGCAAAAAATTGTTATAACTAAGCTGGAAAGTTTTCACTCTCCTGCCATAGTCAGGGCCAGCGCATACTATCACAAACTCCATGACACCTCCTCCCCCAAGCCTGATTGGGAGCCTCAGGCAGTGCTTTGTGACCCTTACTATCTTATCAACATTTGCTTTTTTCTAGCTACATTTATATACATTATAAATTAAACTAAGCTCAACTGACTATTAAAAGAAGAAAAAACTTTTGCTGATTTTGATGTCATTCTGGAGGACATTTTGTTTTTCATCCAAATAAGTCTCAAATAAAACACTATATAAAATTCATTATTTTTTATCCATAATGTTGAATGTATTAAAATTATTCAACTTTTTAACAAGAAAATTCTCAAGTTGATGTTAAAAATTGCCACAAAACATTGTTGATTTATTTAAGATGGAATGATCTATTATGACATGTCTCTAATTTGTATTTAGATACATTGTATTTATTTTCAATTTTTCTAGTTGAATTGTTCACCTATATTCATATGATCCATTATTTTACATAATTAGGTTACAATGAAATTTGTATTTTAAATGAATATATAGGGGTCACTAGATTGCCCTAACTAATTTATATTACACAAATTACCACAAAATATGAAACACATTCAACAAGATAAGTTGAACAAGTAAATGGAATTTATTTATGAATAACAACAATTGTACAAAACAGGAATTCAGTTGTGTTTGAAATGCTGAAATTTACTTGTCCTTGGAATTTTAATGTTCTTGTTGATAAACTGTGAAGTATATTAAAAAGTGTGTGATTTTGGAGAATTTTAGTAAGATGTAGAGATGTAAGAGAATTAAATAGTTTGAAAATTGTGTGAAAAACCTGCATGGTGTGACTCAAAATGTTATGTTAAGAGTTTCTGCCCTTGTGGTTGTAATGAAATGAAGAAATATAGACTGTAGTTGTGTTATGGTATATAGTCAGGATTTCCATTACTTATCTGCTTTTCACTGAAACTTTTGTGATTCTGCAACTGTCCAAAACTATTGTGGTTTTTCTTGTTATCATGAGTAAATGTTTGTACGTATGTGTGTGTGTGTGTTGCAAATTCTCCACAGAGCTTACATTGCTTGTAAGTGAGAACAGAAAAAAAGAGAATGAGAGATGTCACCAAGTATTTATAAGTAATATGAACTACGTGGTAGGCTCCAGAACACATTTTTGGCGCTTTTTTAAATTGAACATGTTGTGCATAGGCAGAAACATGACCTTGGCATTATTGGACCAATCAGAATATGTCAGTTGCTGAAAACTTGGTTTGGAGCCTCTATGTGTTTAGCTTGCACAAGATTTAAGAACTTTACATGTGAAGATACACAAAATACAATTTTTATATTTATTGTCCAATCAGGACATTGTTAAATGACAGAATTAAGGAAACTTAGGTGTGATCCACTGAAATGTAGAAGTTAGGTTCTACAAATACAACCTTATGAAAACTGAGATGTAGTAGAGTGGGGTGACACTGTATCATAGATTAGCAGGGCGCACGAGACCTTTGCATCAGCTCTGGTCATAGTCACTACATATTTAACCTTCAGATTATTGTTTACTCTGGTCTTTTCACAATTCTTTCAAGGAAAAGAATTTCTATCAAATGGAAGATAGCAAAAGTCATCTAGAGCAGTTCTTTGCATAGATATAGAAACAGTTCTGGCAGATGGAATTATAAAGTTCACTGAAAGATGATTGTGGGACAAAATGGTAAATATGGTATTCAATAAAGTTAATGTTTTAAAAAAATGAAAAATTTCTTTTATTTCGCCCTTAATAAACTGAATACACCTTTTGGTCAAATGAAGATATAACAAGATATCAGAACATTTCTAGACTCTGATAGATTTCATAATTGATTCCAAGAATGTGAGAGAACCAATAGATTATTTGGAAGTGTTTCTCATGGATGAACACACACTTTTTTCCACATTTTCTGGCATTTTACTGATGATTGGTCAGCTTAAACACTTGTAATCTTGAACTGACACTTGACAAAGCTTGAAGCATGTATGCTATTTAAAATAGTTTCTTTAACAGATAGCAATAAGTAATGTCTGTTTAAACCAGTAGTTCTCAGCTTTTTTTTTTTAACTATGGACCCCTTTTCCCTTCTTTTTTTCTTCGTGGACCCCTTAATAGCTATTTCACATAAGACAACAATGTTCTATTTTTCACTAATAAAAATTTTGAGGTTTTAATAATCAAAGAAACATTATATAATTGTTATACCTGACTTACCTATTCTATTATTAATAGACTCTCCCACACATAATAAGTAGTAGTAGTAGTAGCGGTCGACAGTTGGGCTCAGTGGTGTTGAGTGAGTCAGTCAATGTCGGACATTGAAGTATCAACCATCACAACTAGATTGCTGTGTCATTAACTCTTATTTCAAGTTCCTAACGTTTTGTACGTCGAACCTAATTTAGGACGACTTATTGAAATACAAGCCTTCACTGTGAAAACTACTCTACAACAATAATCAAGCTTTATTTTTAAATGAAAATTAATTTAATGCAAATAAATTATTCTACAATTATAATAATAATAATAATAATAGTAATAATAATAATAATTATAGTAATAATAATTTTTATTGACCAATATCTTGTATTACAATATTGTTAATGTTTCTTTCATGGTCAAGGCCATGAGGAGCAGAGGTCTTTAGGCAATTGATTTCACTGCAGCATTTATTTATGCACACTGGTTAAAAATTTTAATAAACCAATTTAAGTATATGATTAGAAAAAAGAAAAGAAAGGCATATTTATTCGATGAGATCCTTGTGGTTGATGCTGCTCAGCGAGTTTCTTTATATCTGGTTCCATCAATGTTAATGATAGTCAAAGATCATCTATTTTCACAATATCAAGTCTATTGCAAACTTTTGATAACAGTTGAGAAACACGACTAAATCCTGATTCAACAAGATAAGATGTTGGAGAAACAATAATGTAGATCTGTGCTTTATTTTAATAATAAAAACTATTCTGAGTTGGATTTCTTCATGGACCACCAAAATATCATTAGAGACCCCCGATTTGTTATATTTTGCCTGTGGACCCCCGGAAATATTACATGGATCCCTGGGGCCCATGTGGACCCCAGTTTAGAACCCCTAATTTAAACCATTGCTTTCAGGACTCTTCATATTACATGAAAAGTCAGACTTAAGTTTTCCCAATTCTGGCCATAAAAATTAATAATTATGCTTTTCTATAGTAAAATCATTTACAATGTATTTTTATAGTGTCGGAGTTACCTCCTCTTTTGCTCCTTAAACTGAGAGAACAGGTCAGGGGGGTCGGCTACTGAAACGGTCGGATACGCAGCCCCCCCCAGCCTTCGTTGGCCAGGGACGTTGATCACCGGGCTGCATATTAAGTTACGCTCCCATTTTTTTTTGTCTGCCAACTTGACGATAGTTGGAAACTTTTCTTTCTCTCTCTCTCCTTTGCCTATTACTTCCTGGCTTCTGTTCAACTCTCGGCATTCCGTCCCTACTGGCTGCCCGCACGTCGTCCTTAACCTTTCCCGTACACTATGTTAGTAATTAATACGGGAGGTTACTAATATCGGACTCGACCAGCAAACGCGCAACGCCTGCACTGGACCTGTGACATGCCCGAACAACGCCAGCTCTTCTTTCCTTCCAACACGTCAAGTTGGCATCCCGGCCGAGACCAACATCAACTCCAACAACCAACAGCGATGATCCCGGCAACGACCAACAACCAACAATTGGCATCCCGACCGAGACCAACATCAACTCCAACAACCAACAGCGATGATCCCAGCAACAACCAACAATTGGCATCCCGGCAACGACAAACAACCAACAAGTGGCACTCCCGGCAACAACCAACATCAACTACAACAATCAACAGTGATCATCCTGCCAACAACCAACATCAACTGCAGCAATCAACAGCGATGATCCTACCAACATCAACTGCAACAATCAACAGCGATCATCCTGCCACCATCCAACATCAGCTTCAACTCCAACAACCAACATCAACTTCAACAACCAACAGCGATCATCCTGGCAACTACCAACACCAACCTCGACCATCAATGCCTACACTAGAACTTCTGTACCTCCACTGTTCCGACCATCTTTATTTCCTTTTCTTTTCTAGAATAAACTTCCATATATCATACATATCCTCGTTCTGTCGTCCATATTGTTTCACTGTCAGATTTAACGTCTTCAAAAATGTTAGCGGGCCTCTTGTGACCTCATTCACCCTTGTGTGATATGGGGCCGCTCGGGGGGGCCCGCTACAATACTATAAGTTTTGACAATCAATTTACATTATTTATAGGATGTGGTACTGGTTGGTAGATTCCATAACTGATTCTAATCATGTGGGAGAACCAATGGATTGTTTGGAAGTGGTTCTCATAGATGAGTGAAAAAAGTTTTTCCTACATTTTCTGGCATTTTGCTGATGATTGGTCAACCTAAATACTCACCAGCTTCAACAGTTACTGAACAAACCTTGAAGCATGTATGCCACTCAGAATAGCTCAAAGCTTCATTGTTTTCAGGCCTCTTGATATTAAATGAAAAGAAAGAATTAAATTTTTCTGATTCTGACGATATAAATTAATAATGATTCAATGCTTTTCAATGATTTTTCTATAGTAAAAATCAGTTCAATTCTCTTCTATAATAAAACCATTTGCAATATATTTTTATAGTATAATCATTAGCTATCAATTTACATTATACATATGAGGTGGTATCTAGACGTACCATAGACTAGGATTTCCTGGTAGATTCTATAACTGATTGTGATCATGGGAATTGTTTGTAAGTGGTTTACATTGATGAGGGCACTATTTTTTCACGTTTTCTGGCATTTTAATTGTAATTGGTCAATATGAGTGCTCATCATATTCAACTGATATTTGTTCAGCCTATGTGTATGCCACTCAAAAAATTTGCGTTTGATCTAAAAAATGATGAAGTATTTTGAAGGTCTTTGTAGCTGATTTGCTAGGCTTCATGCAAAATTTGTTGAAGACACATTGCTCAAATTTGTCAGTCATTGTAAGGATCACAGAACTGTTTCCATATTGTATCTATTTTTCAAAACAGGCTGTAAAATTTTCTTTTGGGACTGTGTTGTAACCTAGGGAAGGTTACTGAATAGAATAATCCCACAAAGGTTGGTAATGAACGATAATATATAGGACAAGAACAGCACATATAAGATTCACCAGCAGTGCATAGAAGAAGTAGTCAACTGCTAGAAGTGAGTCAAGTGAATTCCACAATGAATCTCTGACTGCAGAACAACATACAGTATTCACTACTGTATTATGGGAATGGAGGCATACCCATTATCATCCGTAGGTATGCTACAACAGACTGCCATCAGATGCTTTGTGAAATGGAGCCAACATTGTGCAGCAGGCAGAACTGACAGCCCTGCACAATGTAAAGGTTTGCCAAAAGTCTTTGAATTAGATGTGTAGTAGATTCTACTCACTTAATCCTTGTGAATGTAACAGTCACACAGTGTAGAAGCTCACTGAATGCTATTTCAATAATGACTACATAACACCATGGGAGACAGTCTGTTCATGTATGTGCAGTAAGGTCCCCTTAGATTGGTTACCAAATGACATCAGAGTCCCATATCCAGTTTTTGAGATATTTCAAATGGCTGGATCCATTTCAGAAAGACCTCATGTTTTTCTTATCCTTTTTTCCCTAAATATATTCATTTTCTCCAATTTTAATTAGTTTATTAACACTATGAGAAATTTTTTGACATTTGTCCATAAATTGAATATTGCTGCCATGTCTAGTCTGGTGCTTCTGTTATGTATCTTGAGATTCTTGACAAAATCCAAAGAATCTGTAATATTATCAGTCCCAACCTGGCATTTCAGCTTCAGTCACTTTCTGTAATGTAGCTTCACTGTAGCTTTTCTACAAATATTTTCAAGGCAAATGTTCTGATGAATTTTCCTCTTTAGTGCTTCTACTTTATGAATTTTTGCACAGTACTAGATTGGCAGTTAGGTCTCATCATTTTACATTTGAAATGGCTACAACTTAACCATAAATTCTATGCTAACAGTTTCTTCTCTCATACTCCTCACTTGTAGAACTCTTTCATCTTTAAAAATTTAGATGCAATATCGATCGTTATCTTTTGTCTTATTAATTCCTAATTTTTTATTGTTCTCTTTCCTTAATAATGTTTATCTTTTTCTAATGTTCTTTCACATTTAGTAACTCCTTGCATCTTAGTGGCTTTATTTATTGTCTTATTTGTGGTGAAATGATTAAAAAAAAAAAATTCTCGAAATCTGCAAGTAGCTTCAAGGTCCAATTTAAAATAAGGCCTCAAAATTACCAGAATCAATACTTGTATTTACAATTTATTTATAACATGAAACAAAGTACAGCTTATATTATTATTATTATTTTTAATAATAATAATAAACACCAGGCCTAGTCCTCATGACTTCTGATTTTAATGGATTGGAAGTGTTAATATATACAGGGTATGATGGATAAATTGTCATCTAAATTACACAACAATGAAAATAACACTTTTAACAGATATATTTACCAAAATGACACAAAAATATCTTGAAATACTAAAGTGAAAATTTATTCAATAAAATCATCATTGGCTTCAACCATGCCCTCCAGATGACTTCAGAATCTCCTGCAACTCTTTTGGACAGTCTCCTTGTTTAAGTTGGTCAATGCTGCTATAATCCTTGCCTTCAGTTCATCTTTGGTATTACAAGGAGTTTTGTTGGTCTCTCACTCAACTGTGCTCACGCATAAAAATCAAGGGGGTTGCAGTCTGGAGAGTTAGGTGACCAGATATAAGATGTGATGTGGTTGCAGAAATTGTCTGACAACCATGACTGGGTCCTCCTGCTTGTGTGGCATGGTGCAGTGTCCTGTTGTCAGACATAGGGTCTTCCAGCTGCCACCCTCTTGACCCAGGGTAGCACTACCTCCTCAAGGCACTTGATATAGGCCTCTGTATTGAGTCTGAGGTCCTCACCAAAAAATTTGGAATTTTTTTTATCATCAGAACAATTTTCTGTACCTTCATAATCACCATTAGACTCATCCAACTCTTTCTGAATCTGCTGCACTGTCCTCAGATTGACATCTAAACACTGAAATATTTGTATTGACACTTCCAGTGTGAATACTAAGCAGTACAGCATGCTGTTTCCAAATTTCTGGCAGAGTGAATTGTGTTATGGTGCTCTTTTTATCACAGATGGTGCCCAACAGACCCTACTATACTGTGCAGTCAACAAAATTAGAAACAAACAACATGCATAGTGAATTAAGATGTGTAGTATTAGATTAACAATTTGGTTTCTTCATTTTACTGTTGAAATTGCTAAGTGTAACTGTAAATTATATTCTAACAGTTCTTGCACTTCTTGCCTGTGGAACTCTCTTCCAGCCTCTTGCTTTCCTGTTAACTATGATCTACAAAAATTTAAATTGTTAAATTCTAAAGATTAGAATTAAATTCAGTCGTTATTTTCTGTTTCTTTGAATCTTGTTTTTTCATTAATCTTTCTCCTCAGTAATGTTTTCTCTCTATTTTCTTTCTTTCCCAGTATCCCAGTGTGTCTTAGTGGTTTTATTCAAACCTTGCAGGAAACATTTTGGGATAATGTTCAAAATCAAAGGGGACAAACTTGAAAAAGACAACATAAGAAATCTGTTCATTCAAACTTTCAGCAGGTATATTTATATTTGTAAACCAGCTATAAATGGAACATTTCAATGTGATAATGTTCAAAAGTCAAAAGGGGACAAACTTAAAGAACAAATCTGGACAACATAAGAAGCTTACTCTGTTCATCTTCACCAACGATGAGTCTGTTCTATAAATGGAACATTTCAATGTGATAATGTTCAAAAGTCAAAAGGGGACAAACTTAAAGAACAAATCTGGACAACATAAGAAGCTTACTCTGTTCATCTTCACCAACGCATGAGTACGGCTTTCAGCAGGTATATTTATATTTGTAAACCAGCTATAAATGGAACATTTCAATGTGATAATGTTCAAAAGTCAAAAGGGGACAAACTTAAAGAACAAATCTGGACAACATAAGAAGCTTACTCTGTTCATCTTCACCAACGCATGAGTGATGCTTTCAGCAGGTATAGGGTAAAAGCTATAAATGGAACATTTCAATGTGATAATGTTCAAAAGTCAAAAGGGGGACAAACTTAAAGAACAAATCTGGACAACATAAGAAACTTACTCTTCATCTTCACTCTGTTCATATATTTTAAACCAGCTATAAATGGAACATTTCAATGTGATAATGTTCAAAAGTCAAAAGGGACAAACTTAAAGAACAAATCTGGACAACATAAGAAGTTTACTCTGTTCATCTTCACCAAGCATATATTTAGGTATATTTATTTAAACCAGCTATAAATGGAACAGCCTCCAAGAAACAAAGAGCAATCTTGTCAACGGCCTTAAACTAATCTAAATTTATCAATACAGCTTGCTTGTTGAAATTCTCTAGAATCACATATATCAAATCTTGGATAGTCCTACACTTTATAGCACATGTTGGGGAGTATTCCTTACTTCATCTATTTGTTGAAGATCAGTGCCAGTAAAAGGACAAACATGTACAAGAATCTCTAAAATTTATAAGGAAGTTACTCATCTCCCTGAGTTTCTTTTGTTGTTCTTTATTATTTTTTTATTCAGTTGACCTTGTCTGGACATTCTTGTGTCTCTCATGTCAATCATCATGGTCCTGCAACAAAGTCAGAAGGTCATTAAAGTGGCATTCTGTGTCATAATATATGTGGTCAATATAGGTAGTTGCTGGGCAACCAGCACATCTTGAACCAAGGCTAGTTGTCCAAAGCAGTTGATCACTCACGAGTTCTTGTTTTGTTTGACAGCAGTGTCTTGCAAAGTGTATTCTGCATTCACATAAGACTGTAGAAATACAAGGGATGGGTTCATAGAGCTCTGATTTAGTTAGATGTTGCATCCAAGAGATGTTAAGTATAGCTCTTAGCATTCAAGTGTAGGTTCCATCAAGGTTAGACTCTATGGTTTTAGTTAATGTCTAAGCAGTGGTACCATACATTAACACTGCCTTTATAGTGTTATGAAAGAATCTCCATTTGAGATTGTCTGGTAGCTCAGATTTCCAGATTACATCCATTTTATTTAAGGCAGCCTAGGCTTTAGCTATGTGAATTTTCATGTCCTTTTCAGTAGAATTTATTCTGCTTCTTAGGTATATAAAAGATTCAACAGATTTTATTGATTCACCTGAGACAGTTTGTATTTAGCCTAACTGGTTAAGGCCTATCAGTTTTAGAGGCATTGACATAGAGTCCAACATCATTTGCAGCATTTTGGAGATGATGTAGGAGAACTGTGGCATTGGTAATGGTGTCTGCAGTGATAGCTAGGTCATCTGCATAGTCAATATCGGTCAACTTTTTTGTAGGATATTAACAAGAGTCTTGGTGATAAAGTAAAACCTAGATGATAATGTTTCTCAAATCTCAACACATCTTATGGGACACTTGTACTGAGCTGCTTCAGTAACCTACAGACAACTTAAGTCAGCTTAAGACATTGAACTGAGCAGAGCTCAAACTAGATGCTCTGGTGAAAATTTTCTAGTAGTCATAAAATTCCTATAGCACTCTGCAGTTCTTCTGCATGCAAATCTGTGGCCAGAATCATTTTCTCAGCTGATATTGTTGCAGTTTTTTGTGTATATATATATATAACTAGTGAGCCAGTCAAAATGACTTGACTCACTTTATAGTCCACCAATAGAAGGTTAACCAATCAGAAGACGAGAATATTCAATCCGTCAGGTATAAAAGGCTGCCATTTTGTTCACTCTACCCAAATGTCCAGTCCAGCTTGTCAGGCGAAGAGAAACAGAAGGACAAACTATGCTCTGCTACCTTTTACCAAAATATCCACTGCTAACCTGAACAACGCTTTCCTACTGTCTTCGAAATATTCACTGCTAACCTTTGGATTCTATACTCGAAAATGACCGTCATCATGAACAACAGATATACCTTTTGATCTAACTCTAAATACCAGAGTTTGAGCCTTCTTGTTAAACAAAGAGGCCAGCTCTGCCTTAGTTATAGCTACTTCACCTATATTTCTGATCTGACATGACATGCTACTATAGATCGACTACTATCTATGCTACTTCTCTGTCTAGGTTGAGAACAAATTTAATTTTTGGAGGTCTTTTGGAGATGCAAAATTGAATTACAGCAAACAGGACGGATATAGTTAGAAGACAAACAATGGAGGAAACAATTTCAATTGTTTAGTACGAAAGAAGAAAGAGAAAAATTGTGAGCTAACCAGTTATCATTCCTCACACATCAGAACTCAATTAAAGAAAATAATTTTTTTGTGCACAATTGACTAAAAGAAAAGGTGGAATAGAAAATATACAATATCAATAATATATACTGAGATCGATTTATTTTAAAGGCAAATCCCATCAAGCCCCAGCAAATATTCCTTCTATTTACATCAGAAAGGTTACCTTAATAAAAATAGTTTCTAGAATCTTTAGATGATAAATCAAATATGACCTGCGACATCAGAAATGAATCAATTTACCCTAAAAAAGCAGCCTGGTTGCAATTGTAATTTAGTGTATAAAGCCCAATGAAATGAAATGCTTCACTTTTCCTTTTTGATGGGAGGCTGGGTAGTTACAAAGTGAACATTAGTTTGAATTTCAACATGGGTTTATTTGTCAAGGAGGTGACTTATTAATATCAGCCTGGAGTAATGATCCCAGAGTGCTTGAAAACAATACCACAGTGAGTGAAATTGGGTAAGCAAAACTTTTTTGGAAGTCGTTGAAGAGGTTGTGCTAGCAGAAAGTCACAAATCATCTTACTTATTATAAAACCCAGGTTGTGTGTGTGTGTGTCTGTACGTTTATATATTGGATCAGATTTCCTACATTTTTCAACCGATTTTAACAAAACTTCACAGGACTACGTAAAATTACCTTGCGGTGGTTCTGACAGTGCCAAAAATTGGAAAAACACAATTTTGCACAAAATCAATTTGAAAACATGATAAAACACGATTCTGTTGCCAGAATGAAAGGGGGACAACTCATATCGAGTTATACTTATTATAAAACCCAGGTGTGTGTGTGTGTGTGTGTTCGTTTATATATGGGATCAGATTTCCTACATTTTTCAACCGATTTCAAACAAAACTTCACTTTTTTTTTGGCAGGTAGTGTTTCTTATTGTCTTGCACACTTTTTTCTTTATTTTTTACATTCAGAATGCTTTAAAATTCCATTTACAAGACAATTGTTTATAATAAAATTCTGTTCAATCGATAGACTCATAACGATTGAAAACAATGTTGGGTTTAACCAATTCGTAAAAAAAAAACTAATTAAGAAATGCGTGTCCGTCAACCTTAAACAATAATCTTTGTCAATTTTATTTTTCAGTCTTTATGATGGTCGATACTTGATCTATCTCTTACTGTTACATCCCCGGGCAACGCCGGGCTCTACTGCTAGTCATTACTAAGAGTTTGAACATACCATCTTTGTTCAACTACTGATCCCACCAGATTATGTGTTCTTTACCGGAATAGGTGCAGAGGGTATTGAAAAAACACAAAATTTGCCTGAACAGACATCTGCAACAGGGATTAGCTAGTTACTCTAGTAGACTACTTCCTTTGAGCTCTCTATACAGAAGCTTTGATGTTGTTGAGGAGGAGGAGGAGGATGATGAAACTAGAGATATTAATTATGTTTGCATTGTCTTATTTTGGTGAACTCTTTTGGGGGTTAGGGAGACAGGATAGTGGAGGAGATAGTTACCTCTTCTGGCCTAAACCTTTCTGAAATCATTTCAGGCTAGCTGTGGAGAGGTGACCAAATTCCTCATAGTACCAGCATATTCATTTTCTCCATAGACAGTGAGTAGCTTCTGGTCAGCATTGTCCAAACAGATAGAAATGGAATTGATGACTTTCTGGACAATTATAGGAAATAAACCCTATTTCCAATACAATTACATACCCATATACATACCATATATAAAACACACCCAAACTTTATTTTCTACCCAATAACAGACAATATTATAAACATGCCAAATAGATTCCACAATACAACACACACTGTTTAAATCATTGATTAGAAATTACCATTATCATATGAAATATTTAGCCAATCAGAGAAAACTAAGTCCCTATTTTTCTCAAGCCTACTTTCAGGAAAAATTTCTTATAAAAGCACATAGATTTTGGCTATCAGAGAGCAGAGATGTCACTGTCTCCATGTCATTCAAACTCCAGAGAAAATGTGGCTACATAGCTATTTCCTTCCCTACCAGCATGTGCTGAAAGAAACATGTGTTGATGATTTCAAACAAATTGTCTCCAACAACAGCAACAGGGGCGGTCAGTGAATCTTTGCTGACAATCAAAATCTTTTCTCAATCTTATAGTTTCCTGTGGATCAACTATCCAAAGACTTTAACTCAACTAAAGACTATTGTTACTCTTTTTTGAATTCCTGTACATATGTTTGTAAATACAAATGATTTATTTAACAGGCATGAGACCATGTTTTCTTTATTTTTATTTTATTATTGTTTGCATTGGGTTGGACTTCTCTTGCACTTATAATCAGGACTCATGGTCACAATTTACCTGAATTAAAGAAAATACATGGATAAATGAGCTCCTGACATGTAGATAGAAACCTCATAGGTTCTTCTTCAGTTTTGATAATTTCAACACTTTTATTCCAAAATCTTTTATAATCAGGGCCAGACAATCTTCATTAGTAGGCAATAGAATGTCCAACATGTGAAAGGTCATGTCTTTTGTAGCATGTTAAACATTAAGCCACTTACCAAATCCGTTAGTGATTTTATGACATAGTCTTGTTTATTTATTTTTTCAAACACAAAGACAAATTTCTTCTTAGTGGGCATCAATTCAAGCAGATCAACCAGGAACCACCTTCTTTTCCTAGGAGTGTGCACTACTTAGCCTACTAGACGAATTCCACAATGGTGGTGGTACATGGGGTAGAGTGTTCCAGGTGTTGAGAGCTTCCTTGTTATCATTTTCTTTCCTTCTTTTTTTTTTTCTATACTTTCCATTTCTTTTTTTATTCTCTTTTTATTTTTCCTCTCACTTGTTATCCTTTTCTTTTCTTTCCTTTTTATCCTTTTCTTTTCCCTCTCTTGTTAACTTTTTCTTTTCCCCTATCCTTTTTTTGTCCTTCTTTTTCATTCTATATCCTTTTCTTTTCCCCGTCTCTTTTTTTTATCCTGTTTTTTTTTTTTTTAATTTTTTCTTTTTCCCCTCTCTTTTCTGTTATCTTTTTTTTTATTCTTTTCTTTTTCTTTATTCTGTACTTTCCCCCTCCTTTTTGGTTTTTTATCCTTTTTTTTTTCTGCCCCCAAACTAAACCCCGTTTCTTAGGATTCGAAGCAAGTCTTGTCGACTTGAAAATAAAAAACTAAACAAAACGGGTCTAGTAAGAAAAAAAAAAACTGCTGTCACGACAGTTCTGGTAAGGTACCTTAAAAATCCAACTAACACGCAAAAATCGTTTGCTGTCTTGCAATTAAAAAAAATCCTCATCAAGACGACAAAAACAAAATATCCTATCTACACCAAAACAGAGGTGGACAAATGTGGATGGGAGTAATCAGTAAATGCAGTGAGCAATCCAAAATAATGACTCACACTTTCAACCCGCGTCTGTCTTTTTAAATGTTTATATACACACATGGTAGCGCTAACAACCGATAATTGCCGAATAGTGACGGAAGAATATTTTACCTAAACAAAAAGTATAATATTTTTATTATGTTAAAAATATATAAATTTTATTTTAGTAGACTAAAACAATCTTTAAAAAATTATAGGCTGCTTCAAAAAATAAATTATTCTATTACCCATGATTCTAGTTGTCGGCTGAATACTAAATTTAGTACTGACCTTGGCAGTACTGTGTAGCATATCGCTATCGTTTTATGAACCATGTGGATGTTCCTTTTGGCCAGTAAAATTCAAAATTTTTATTACTTATATGAATCTGATTTCCATATACGCACGTCTGACCAGTTAGTAAGATCTTTTAGCTATAAAAGAACACAACATATAGGAGAATAATGCCTAAAGGAAAGAGAAAAGGTAAGTTTTAAAACTACTCGACTTGGATGTAGGAATTAGAGATTCCCGCTGAATGAAGATCAGTTCTTAGTATATTTTTATACATAAATTGATCCCTGACTTTATAATAAACCCTATTTGCCACCAGTTGACCAAGAAGCATGGCAAAATCTTTATGGCGGGATTTATTCTTTTTCACTTTCAGTATTCTCCTTAATTTGCTTAAAATAATTTTGATCGTCTGTTTCATTTTGAAAATAACAGATTTTATTGCAAATAATAAATTTCAGATGTTTCGTTTTTTTTCACATAACATAAATGAAAGTTTAATTTCAAGTTTAGTATTTAAAAAGTTTTAGAAATAAAAACTCAACTTTTCTTTTAAAAATCGGGCTTTTTTTCTTTTTTTTTTTTTTTTTTAAATACATTTCATCACAAAAGTAAACGACATTTAAGAAATTATCTAATAATCTAGAGAGGAAGAATTAAATACTGGGAAATCGATTGATGATACTGTAGTCAATTTCTTTGTTAGTAAAAGTTTTTTTTTTAATAATTTTATCTACTGTCTTCATCTTTTTTAAGATTCAGTTTTAGATTTGTTGAAGCAATCTAACTTTATTTATAATTTTTTCTTATTCTATAATCGAATATGATATGCTGATAATTTTCTAAAAAATCGCTGAGATTCATTAAAAAATAAATATTAATATTCGTGAATTTATTTAAAAAAAAAAATTCCCCCTAAAAGATTTCCACGTTGACGTTTTTATTTTGCTACTCGTGGCCAAATAAAACTCTTTTTTTAATTTCCTACAAAAAAAAAATTAAAAAAATCACAATCTGAAATCCAAAATATGCTAAAAAGCCCCTCAAAGACCGAGATTTTTTTTATTTTATTTTACCATATCCGATCTAATGTTACCAAATTTTGCTGTTCACTTTTTTTTCTTAGACTTTTACATGTTTTTTTTTTTTTTTGTTTTGTTTTTTAATTTTTTTTTTTTCTCTTTTCTCGTCTTTTGTTTTCATTCGTCACCGGTGACAAGAATCAGTGCCCGTTTTAATCTCAAATTAGAATTTAAGAACGAAATTTGTTTTTTTTTTTTTTTTTTTTTTTTAACTAATAATTTACAATATCCCTAATTAGCTATTTTTTTTCTTTACCGATTCTCATATTGAAAATGGATAATTATTTTCCTTTACCTCGCCATTATTGTCGAATAATAAAATTTATTTTCGATATCTTGTTATAAATATTTTCAGTCTTTTGCGGCACTACCATCTCTAAAAGAGCAGGACGTTTGATCACGTGACTGCTTTGCCTAAAATTGCACTGAAGATAAGCAAGAAAAAAAATCATTCATTTTCTGCTGGATAATGCGTGATTAGTGTTTTTAAAATTCTTTCAAAAAGCATTTTTTTTTAATTTCCTACATCAAAAAATATGCTGACAAACCATTTTTAGTGTAAAAAAAATCGTCTACACATTTTCTCAATCAATGCGAGCTATTCATTTTTTTTCTAAGTGCGCATCTATAAAAGAACTGTCTTGATTACCCTTTAAACAATCGCGATTTCAATTTAGTTACCATATTTTGCATGGCCCACGTGGCTGTCTATGATCCTATATAGAACCATACATCTATTTTGCTTATTTCTATAGGAGAAATGAGTAGTAAGTTTACTTGTTCACTCGATCAGCAAAAAGCTCATTCATTTTTTTTAATCACGTGTTTAAATCGCCTTTCTTTACGGTTCCTTCTCTTCAGGATAGCATCTCTGATCATTTTCACATTTGTTATATTTCATTTTTATTTCAAATTGCCAGTCGACATTAGATTCAATATCAGTGACAATCTTGCGTTCCGATTTCAATATGCCGTTGGTACCACATGGGATTTTTTTTAAAGTTAAAAACTGTGTACTGTGTAGTGTTTTTGCTTTTTTATTTATTACTAATAAAGGAAGACTTTATTTATCCCTAATTTAAAAATTTGATTTTTATTGATTTATTTCTTACTGTTAAAGTGATCATCAATCACTTGGGTTCCCTCAGATCAAAGATCAAAGATGTTACTCGAGGTTCGCATCTCCAGTACAATCGATTGGATCAGACTCACATTTATTTTAACACCTGTACTTTTAAAGAATTCTTAGTTTATTAATTAATTCTTGAACTTTATATCTTCAAATTAATTTGAAATTACATATTTAAAAAAAAATCTTGTATTAAAAAAAATCGTAACCATTTTTATTTTTATTTTGAACCGAAGCAAAAAAAAAAAAAAAAAATAGATAAGTTATAAATTTGATTCATTTTGAATCAAATTCAAAAAGGTACTTTTTTTACTATTTGATAAAAAATCCCATTTGTTCATTAAGCTTTTTAGAATTTTGGAAAGCAAAATCATTCAGTTAAAAATTTTTTATGTTAAAGACAGTCCCCCAATAAAACCAGTGTATGTACTACTACTGTAATTATTACAAATAAAAACCGGCTTTTTAAAACCAACAACTTGCTATATAATCATGTGATTCGTTCCATCTTTAAATTATGCCGACATTTTCTACGACTGGTCGTTTATAAACGAAAGTAACTGTCTGGAAGGAAAAAAAATGTCATTTAATTTTTCTGTTCCCCCTTTTATGAAAGTAATACTTTTTTTATTTTTGTTCTTCAGTAAGCTAATGAAAATAGTTTTTTTGGATGTAATGATTCTTTCAATAAGTTAACATCACGTCGTCTTTGGTCGGAAAAAATTATTTAGCTAAATCTGCTAAAATAAAATTATTCGTTTAAAATAAATAAAAGTTTATATTGAATCTAATGTCGCCTGATAATCTGAAATAAAGTGGGATGAAATTTGACTCCATTGTATTTTTGCGGCCTGTCCAGTCAGCAGGTGTTTTATTGTTATTTTTTTTTTTTAATATCATGTTCCCTGTGGCATGGACAACGATATTCTGAGTTTATGGAGAAAATTATAATTCTTCTCCGCTTTAATTTTATCAAGTAATAAAGGAACAATTTTGTTATTGACCAAGAAGCAAGCATCATTATCGAGAGAAATGATGCTTCCTACATTTTTTTTTTAATGTACCTAATTCTAGTGTACTAAGGGTTTTTTTTTGGGGGGGGGTTAATGAGTGTGGAATAGATAGGTAATTATTGTTTTTCTTCTCCATCCCCGAGCAGGTGGCTTTTTAAGGAGGGCGGGAATTTGTTAATTTTTTACATGTTTTATTGCACCTTTTGTTCGTTTATATATTTTTAACGGGTCCCGGTGAAAACATGACCCTATATTTTTTTTAACATTACAAGTACGTAATCTTTTTATTTTATTTTAGTAAAATAATTTTTAAGGGAAATAGATTAAGGTTTAAAGTGCCGAATGGGAATGTGAACCACTTAGGCTGTTAGGATTCAACATTTAAAATCCTGATGTAAATAATTAACTTAATTAAGTAACAATTGTTTGTGATCAATTACCTCATGATGTAGTGTACATAGTGAAGACCGAAGATTATTTTTTTTAAACGGCAAAGAATTCTGTTAGTGTTTTTTTTGTTTTTTTTTAAAAAAAAAAACAAAAAAAACAAAAAAAAAACAGTGTGATCCTCCAATCAATCATTCTGTTTGAGGATTTTTATTTTTTTAGGAAAGGTTTTCGATTTTTATTTTTATTTTTTTTTTCCCCATAATGAAAAAGTTAGTATTGTGGCTAAGAAACTGTTTTAAAAACCTTTATGGAAAAAGTAAAAACAAATTCTGAAAGTCAAAGTTTAAATTTTCTTTCATTTGACTTTGAAATCAACAGATAATTATTCTTGCCTTCAAAAACCGAATATTTCAAAAAAATTCTTTAATTAGAAAACAGTTGCTTCGGCACGATCTTTTTTTATGTGCGTATATTAAATCTTTAAAATAATTTATCAGTATCAGCCAACTATGTAAATTTGGCTACAACCCAGTCACACCCTCTTTTTTTTTTTTTTCTTTTTTTTTATTCGTATTTTAAACGCAGTTTTTGGCATATGGTAAGGTTTTACTTAATGTTTTTACGTCATTTGTTGTTTATTTCTTAACTCTTACTGTTGTCAAGTGACTTATTGTTTGTTTTCCTATTTAGTTACAGTGTGTATCTTCAAAGAACAAAAACGTTGGCAGTTTATTGCTTCAGCTAAAAATGCCACTCACTCTCTTAATATGGTTATTTACCCAACGTTTGGTGTATTCTTGTAGAATTTGTTACATGATACGTCTGTCTCCTGCAATCAGACTTAGTCGTCTTTTAGTTTTAAGGACTCGGGATTTTTTTGTTTATTTTTAATAAATGATAATTTTATAAAACATTTCAATTTTAGCATTCAGTCCTTTTGTAATCGCGGATAGTGTTACTGTTGCCTTCATTATAAATATTATATTGCAATAATGTCCTCAACTTTTCTTGTCGAAATAGTGACACGTGTCTTCAGAAGATATCGTGGCTACTTAAAAGGAAATTGTCCTTGAATAAATAAATTTTATTTAATAATAAAAAAACGTTAAGGAATACGGATAATTGATCCTGTTCCCATAAAGTAGATTTGTTTAGAAGTTTTTTTTTATTTATTTTTTAAAAATTCTCTTTGAAATCAGTTTTTCTATTCAGTAAGTGTAAGTTTAAGCTTATTTGAATTTTATACACTCAAGCAATTTCTAAAACTTAAATTGTTTTTCAATTCTCATAATTAAATTTAACTAATCATAAAATTAAAGGAAACTAAATTTTTGCAAGCTCTAAAAAACACTGTGTGGTTTACAAAAACAATTAACTTTTCTAACACTAATCATAATAATATAAATAATTTTAATTATTATAATTAAAATATCTTTTCAAATTAGTTTGTATTCTTGCCTTAAAACATTCATTCATATATTGTTCTAATTATAATGTTTAGTTTAAAAATAGAAATATTTTTCTCTTATAAGAAAAAAATTAGTGAACCTGTTTGAAATAATACATTTTTATGCCATTCTATGCAAGTTAAAAAAATCTGATTGGATTTATTTTAACAACTCTGAATAAGTGTATAAAAAACGTGACAATAAGTTTTTTTTCTTTAGGCAGAAATAGCTGACTATTGGAAAAACTATTGTTGACTAAAAATAAGTCTTTTTTTTTTTCTTTTCTTTTTTGTGCAATTAATTTATCACACTTTTTGTTTTTCTGGTTATTGAATAATTTTTATTTTGAATGTAAAAAGCCTTTGGTTCTTAAATTATAAGAACATATGTTTTATAACTTTTATTAACTGTGCCACGTTTAATATGATTTCTGGAGTCAGCTGTTTTACCAATCATAGTTTTGACTTTTGATTATATTTTTTTCTTTTCGTGTGGGTGAGGGGACCCCGCCAACCCAAAAGATCTAAGACTTAGATCTTTTGGGTTGGCGGGGTAAGTGATAAATAGTCTAATTTAAAAGAATCTTTAAAAAGAAAATGATAAAAGCACACTAATATGTAAAAAGAGTTTCTGTGTCACTGTGTGGGTGATGTCTCAGATCAGCTGTAATCGACAAGAAGCAAAAGTTTCTTCTTGTTGCTTATTAGCAAGCACCAAGCCATATTCAGGTGACTTTTCTTTTTTACTGTCTCATATTGCAAACACAATCAAGTATTCTATGTCTTTTTTCTTTTTCTTTTTTTTTTTTTTATAAGATTATGTAAGAATCACAGATGTTTCTTTAAAGTATAATCAGTGGGTGGGGATAGTAGTAATAAACAAGATACGTGACAATATTGGATAAAGATTATGACAAGAAAATTATTCTTTTCAAAGCAGCTTAGATAGGGTTTTATAAGAATTATCAATACTGATTTTCTTTTTTTTTTTTTTTTTTTTTTTTTTTTTTGCTTCAGAATAAGGTCAGTTTTAAAGAATTCACTTTTTGAAAGTTACTTATGACAAATCAGCAAATTCTAATTGTTTTTCATTTCCTCTCTCAACCCAATTTGGAATTATTTTTAAGAGATTCTTCTAATTGAATATGGAATAACTTTAGCAGCTAAAGTTATTAAAACTGATGTCCGGTGGATATGAGCTAAAGTTTAGCTCATATCCACCGGACATCAGTTTAAGCTGTTAACCTTTTTTTATCATTTCATCACACGCAAAGCAATGATGAAAAAATTCTCAAATCTTTTATTAAGAGGAATGATCAAAGGATTTTTTAATTCTTTTTAGAACTTTCAAAATTTTGCTTAAAAATTTGTTTTTCTTGCATCAGCAGGTGACCATAAATTAGTATAGGAAATCTTGATAGCTTTTTGTGGTGCAAAACACACTGATTTTTGAAATTCTTGTAAAAAATCAGATAATTGCTGGATTTTAATGAAACTTCTAGAACTTATTCACAAATGAATATTATCTTTAATTTTTTAGAAATTCTATATCTGTTAACTACCTACCTATTTAACTTTATGAAATTTTGGGAAAATTTTTATTGTAGTGTTAATTATAACTATTAATTATAAGGTTAAGTTCTCAGAATTTAAATCCTAAAATTGTTTTGGTCAAACAGAACTCCAGTTGCAGAATTTGCTCATAAAGTAAGAAATTCAATAAAACTAAGATATATTATTTAATTAAAAAAACTTAATTGCTTTTATGTATAAAAATATTTTACAGACATTATTGTCTTTAAGAAAAAATTTTCCTTGATAAATGATGAATTTTTACAAGAATTTCTTTTAATTTTATTTAGAATAAATTATGAACTTTTAAATTTTTGTATTAATTTTTAGCAGTCAATTGATATTTTTATTAACAGATTACAACATCATCAGATGAAATTTATATTTTAACACCTCAGCAGATAACTATTAATGTCAACAACTGAGCACAAATAGTTGTTGATTAAAAAAAAATTAGTAACCTATGTATAATACTATGCATAACTACATGTACAAGAATGTTGTTTTTGATAAGTTAAAAAAAAAAATAACGATAAATGTGTATATTATTGAAAATTCCTTTCTTCACAATATAGCTATTTGTGGTATGTTATAATGCTTATTGCCTAAACAATAATAATACTGAATAAATTTTTTTAACCATTAAAGTATATTTAATCACATCTCCCTAATAGATGTCACGATCTGTAAATTAAGACTGTATTTACTAATGGAAAACCTTACTACAATTCAATGACCTCCAATATTTTAAAAAGAATTTTTAAATATATTTTGTGTATAAATGTTGATATTTGTAAATTTCATAAGACTATAAAACCAAAGTACCTAAAGTTTAATAAAATATTAGGTTGCTTAGATTACTTTCTTAAAATTTTTAAGATTATGCAAGAAAATTGATGTGGTAGCTCAAGTTCAAAATGAAACTAACAAATCGAAAGTCAAAATTTGATGATCGGGTGTTTGGGATGATTGTGCAGAACGAAATGTTTAGATCATGAATTATAGGCCCAGTGTCAAAAATCCCAATACATGTTAAAAAAAAAAAAAAAAAAAAACGAAATCCATTGCATTGTCCAACAGTCACATGCAAAACCAAAACTCCCCAAAAGCAAGAGCGTTACAAACACCACACTCAGTTTTTCAGAACACCAATTGCTTTTGTTGACAGAATAATTTCTTTTCATTGATTGACTGTTGTATAAATGAAAGTCACATACGTGCTTTCTTTCTTTTTCGATGTAGGATACATGCCACACTCTATTTGATGAGATAAGTTGCCCTTTTTATTTGCTACACTCCTCCCTGATCTCATGATCACAAATCAGACAACTTGGAGTGGGTTTCTTTATCCTGGTGCTTTGTCATAATGGGACCATTTTCATTATGTGTGTTGGAGAGTTGTCTCCTGAGGAGTCGTCAGGCATTTCTGGAACTTCCGCATTTGGAAGCATTAGATTCATAGAGCTCAATTACTTTCAGACAATAAATTGTTGTTGGAGTCTCACATCAATGTACCAGAGTTAATGAAAAAGGTGAAGATCTTTGGCATCCTGTCAACCATTATTGTTTGTGGACTTACAATGTCCTTCATGCAATCCACTTGATGCCTGGAGGTACACTGGCCATGGGGAGCTTTCACCCACACTCTGTTCCCAACTCTACATGAAGTGATTCTTACACTGATCAGGTGGTAATGTACTAATTCCCTTCACTCTAAGTTTGTAGTGGTGAATCATATTGGTGGGTGCTGTTGTGGACAATTTGTCATTCTTTGGCATGATATTATGCTAGTATACTGTGCTTTCTTGCTGCAATTCTCTTTATGCTTCAATGAGATCTTTCTACTATGTCATTTCCTGCAGGAACATATGTGCAACAGAAAAAAAAATTTGGACTCCCAGTCATTCAAGAAATCTTTAAAGGACTTGCTGTACAGTGTCATTGTCAGTTAGGATTTCTGATAGTGGGCCTTGTTAAAAAAAAAATAGTTTCCAGCTCTCAAGTGACACTTCTTGATTCTTGCTGAAGCAGATGTCACCATATCACAAATTGACTGGGGCTGCAGTCAATCAATGTAAGGTAGTGTTGTCCACTCTAATGGATAATATCCATTTCCAAGCTAGTCCAGATTCCAGTAACACTTAAGTTGCCACGTAGCCAATGACTTGAGACTTGATTAAACAACTGTCATTCTTTACATTTTTTGACCACTGCCCTGACAACAGCCTTGGATGTTGCAGTGTGAACTCTTCTTACAAAATACAGCATCCACCTGATGCCAGGATGTCTACTCTGGCAATGTATAGTACTTACCTGGTCTGGAGAAATTTCATTCACCATTGAGGCGTGCAGTGGCTGTGCTGGATTGACCACCTTCTTGATCAAATCATACCATCATTGCGGTACTCTTGTGAGCTTAGCTGCTTGATTTGATGGCTGGTGCAACATTCAACCTGAAACCCATACATGTTAAGCAATATCTTCACCCCTTGAAGATCATGGTTTGAAAGGGCCAAAGTGACTTGTAGATATGCACTTGTAGATTGGCCTGCCATCAGGTCCTTTTTGGCGTGTGTGCATCTAAGCACTCATTCAGTCCCAATAGTCTAATACTGGCCGCACTTTACTTTTGTTTTTCTGTACCACCATCATCAAGATGTATGTTTGAAAAACAAATTTGACATTTAGATTTTGGGAAATAGTCTGGATAACATTTCACCAACCTTGTGTATATTTTATCTACTTTGATCTCTTCTCTCTCTCTCTCTTTTGTAAAACTTCCAATGATCTTGTCATTTACTTTGGCAGGGAAGATTTGAGTATTTTCCATATTGGCCACATGGAATTGATCTAATATTTTTACTTGTATGGGATTAAAGGTTTTATTTAGATATGTAGGGAATATTTATACTTCCTTAGAGTAGGGGGATAAAGAGACATAGTATGGGTTTTGTTTTTTGGGAGGTCTCTCTCTCTCTAATTACGTTTCTGGAGGACTGGACAGTTTTTGTAGCTCATTTTGTCCTTTATTAATTGTGATTGTGACTGTAAGTATTGAAGAAGCAAATGTGCCTGAGCAGGCAGCTGGAACAAGGAATAGTTAGCTACTCTAACAGATGAGCATATTCAGAAACAAGTAGCCAACTATTACTTATATCTGAGCTCTCAAGAATTGCATTTTCCAAATGGCAGAAAAATTTTATCCTGTTTACTGGTCTGCAATATATTAGGAGCCTTATTGCTAAATGCAGCGTCTCAAAACCAGAGTTGTCCATTTTGAGTTTCAGTACTTTCAGTATAAGAACTAAGTACTGAAACTTTTATTTTTACCCTTGACTGCTTCAATTGTTGGGAAGGCCTTTTGATTCTCCTTCCTTATGATCCTCTAAGTGGGCTTTCAAATAGCTTGGTGGCACCCATCTCCTCTCCAAGCTTTTGACTGTCGAAGACCACAGAATAAGGTGTGGGTTGCCCTCAGTCCATACACTAGGCCCTCTTCAGGTTTTGAATTCAGAGTTGTCCTACTCTTACACTGATTGCCACTCAAAGCTGAAGGACCCAGTTAGTTCTATTTATCCATAGCTTGGGGGTGGGGATTCATACCCTTTCTCAAGAGTATTAACACATAAGTGAATGTAATGAACTCTACTGGAAATTGAACTATGCTCTTTGTTTCCTCAATCCAAGCCATTATCCATTACTCTACCGCGTATCCAGTCATCATAAAACAAGTGCATTAAGCTCATTGTAATATTTTAACTTTTTTTTTTTTTTTTTTAATATGCGGGGAAAAATATGACAATTGTAAAGTTAATTTTCTAATTTATATATTTGAATGATAAATATTTTTTGACATGACCTCTTTTTTTGTTAGTGTACCAAATTTATTGGTGAATATTAACCATACAGATCAAGCAATATTCATAGAAAATTTCAAGTTTGAATTCATCTAATGTCAGATTATTGACTTATTGATCCATCCTCATATAAACATAAGCCCTCTCAAGTACCCTCTTTTCTATTTATATTGATGTAATGGAATAACCTGTCACCCCCATGAGTGACTACGCTATAGGTAGTAACTACCTATAAGTATCTGTAAGTCAACAGACTGCAGAGACTAGTTGGGATCTGTTTAGTACGACACAGACTTATGCAAGGACTACTGACCTTCCAATAATAGCACTTGCTACTGGATCGACTTGCGACGATTGTGCCCATAACTGTTACCTTTATTCTTATTTTACTGGTTATAAACATTTTACTTATTTTATCCACTGTGTTTGTCAAGTATATATTCCTATTAGCATGGAAAATAACATATCTATATATCTTTACCATATGTTACCATATGCAAGAGTTATTAGAATTTTAAAAAGGTTTTCCGTATGAGTTGGTAGTGGTGTTTTACTCAATAGTATGCAGATTGTAGTACCCCTAATATACTCTGCAAAAAATGGGGTCATTCTTTCCCTGTTAAGATGTGTTTTATTATTAATAATTTTTCTAAAACAAATTATAAATATGTATAGGATTAGTAGAAATATAAAGTTTGTCACTTAGCTGATTAATTTTATATTCAACACCCTGACTCCAGAGTTTCGTAAGCAAACCTCTTTGTAAGCAATCTGATTCAGTTCATTCATCAGGAGGTTTCAGCACCTGACTGATTTTTCTCTCATTTTTGTTATTTTTATACTAAGTTACTTTGTTAGTTTTTTTTTTTTTTTTTTTTTTTTTTTTTTTGTGGGTGTTGTGGTTATTTTTGCTTTTCATTTTTTTCACTCACTCACTCACTGTATCACAGAGAGGCCTTTTGGGAATTTTACTGCAATTTGTTTTCTTGAGTGTTCTGGGGTTTTCTTGAGTTTGTTTTATTTTATTTTTTTTTTTCATAGTTTTTTTTTTTTTTTCTTGCTGAGGTTTATGGCTGGTGTTAATTATTTATCAAATGTGAGATCATACTCTCTGTAGCCAGAGGAAGGCTTTAATACAAAACTGCTTTTTCCTCATGGTGTTTCTTTAATGAATTTATTTTTAACAATTCTCATTTTGGATAAAGCTACAGTTTTCTAATTTCAAGGTAAGAAAAATATTTGTACTTTTGAAAAAGCACAATCACAGTAGGAATTTCCCCCTGGCCAATATTTTTCTACATTGTATACTTTTTTAAATTTTATTTTATCTCTCTTGAAAACTTTGCGGGAACACATTTTGCTTATTCTTTTTTAATAATTGCTAATGGTGCACATGAATAATATGACTTTTTAATTGACAACAAAGATTATAAAATAAACACTTATTCATGTTTTAATGAGTTTTCATAAGTTACTTGGATTAAATTATGCTTTGTTTCATTAAACAGACCAACTCACCATCGCTGTGGGGGGAGAAATCTTTTTACTATCATAACCAGTCTTTAATTCTTACCTTTTGTAGATGGGTACTTCACCTAATATTTTATATATATATATATTTATATATATATATATATAAATGTCATTCAAAGACAGTACTGTTTCGCTGTATCACAGCTTCTCAGTGTGACTAGACTGCCTCAAGCCATGATTGAAACCCAACTGATTTGGTGTCAGAGTTTCTACCACTGAGCTATCTTCATTCAGCAGAGAGAAACAACTAATTCTAGCATATTGTTTTTATGAATGTAAACAAATGCCAATCAGCTGGAGTGCTCCAATTCATTTTACTGAAGAGCTTTGCATTAGTGCTGTTGACTGTTTATAGAATTAGCATATCTCTCAACAGTGTTCAATTGAAATGAAGCAGTGAATAAAAGCTGAATTATTTAAATAAGAAATGATTAAAAAGAAACAAAACAAAATACAGCTATATTTTCAAAAACTTTAGGAAGCCCTCAGAATATTCTGGAACATTAGCCTAAATATAAGTCATTTATGGCACCTCCTGACATAATATTGTTACATCATCTTTTGACACTCAAAGCCGAAAGATAAAAGGAATAATGAAGAAACAAAAAAAATTATGAAAAGAAATAAGTACATCCTGCATATGTATGCATACACACACATGCTCATAAAGAAAAAAAAAAAATCAACATAATATCAATTAACAAAACAAAATAAATAAATAAAATAAATAATTATTTTTAACTTAATATAAAAATAATGAAAACTAGAAAATTGACACACATTTACTGAAATCTCCTGATGAGTGGACTGAACAATTACAAAAAAAAAATTGTCTGATACTCTAGAGTCAGGGTGCTGAATATAACATCAATTTGCTAAGTGGCAAAATTTTTATATCGTGTGTGTGTGTGTGTGTGTGTGTGTGTGTGTGTGTATATCTAATCTCCCATTTGATTAGAACAGGTTAAGTAATCTTTTGGTCTTCAACCGTGTTTAAGATTAAGAGAAATTCTTAAAGTAATTACTTGTAATTAGCATCTTGACTAGAAGAATAAAATCTTTCTTTTTTTTTTTTTTTTTTTTTTTTTTTTTTTTTTATTTCATTGTTTATATAAAAAGAATTTATATCTACCTTGTAAAAATGAATTAAAGTTAAAAATCCCTATGGCATCTTATTATAATGCTGCTTGTCCAATTCTTTTTATATAAACAACAAATTGATAAAAAAATGATTGACATTGCTTATATGGATTCATTTTCTACTGCTTATCAAACCATTGCAGGTTATTTAAAGCTAAGAAATATTTTTTGGAGATAATGGTTTAGGGAGACAAGTCTAACCCACAGCTGGAAGCAGAAGAGGTGGATTTATACATTTTCCAATGATATTTGGCCATAAGTGAATATAATGAACCCAACAGGAATTGGAACTCTGCTTTCCAAGTAATTATCAATTACACCATCCAATATTCCTAAGTTGCCACACATCTAGGTACTGACCAAGCTCGACATATCTTAACATTGGTGATTGTACAAGAATTGGTGTTTCAACATGATGTGGTCGTAATCCACATTGCTTGTATATGTGGTCGTAATCCACATTGCTTGTATATGTGGTCGTAATCCACATTGCTTGTATATGTGGTCGTAATCCACATTGCTTGTATATGTGGTCGTAATCCACATTGCTTGTATATGTGGTCGTAATCCACATTGCTTGTATATGTGGTCGTAATCCACATTGCTTGTATATGTGGTCGTAATCCACATTGCTTGTATATGTGGTCGTAATCCACATTGCTTGTATGTGTGGTCGTAATCCACATTGCTTTGTATATGTGGTCGTAATCCACATTGCTTGTATATGTGGTCGTAATCCACATTGCTTGTATATGTGGTCGTAATCCACATTGCTTGTATATGTGGTCGTAATCCACATTGCTTGTATATGTGGTCGTAATCCACATTGCTTGTATATGTGGTCGTAATCCACATTGCTTGTATTTTAGAATTTGGAATAAAAAATACGTGCTTTTAAAAATTGTTATGCAAATGAAATGTTACTGTTTATATTTTTACTTATATATATAAAGGAAAAAAAATGAGCATAAAACTTTCATATATTAGCAGTATAGGCCGGGCTGTTCTGCTGTACTCGCCATGTTAGTACGTTATGCCTTGCTAATACCTCATAAATAATGAACTATTCTGTTTTTGATCAAGTGTGACAAGATGGAAAAGACATCAGAGATGTTAATTGGTTTCAGTGAGAAAATGAATGAATGAAAGAAAGAGACAATAACACTTGCGTTTTAATGTCCATTTCAGTGAAATGGAAAAGTTGTCGATTTCATGTTTTTTCATTTGTAATCTTACTACTTTAAATAATGACCAGCATTTATATTTCTGATGGTTATTGCAAGATTTTGTTAAATCTGTCAACCTCAAATATTTACTAATGTGATAATGTAATTTCTATTGATATTGTCAATTGAACTTGACATGAGTTATTCAATCATTAACTTGAGAATTAGGATTATTTGGAAAATTCAAATAGGAAAATTGTGAATTTTTCACAGGTATTTTCTGGTTCAGAATTATTAACATTAGTTATCTGATATTTCACATCTTTACCAAAGAATTTTTATGGAATTATTTAAATAAATCAAAATAATGTTTAATTACATATTTTTAAAAATTGTACTGAATTATTTAAACAAGTGAAAATAGAGTAAATTTGCAGAATTTATTTTTTAATGTTATTAATATAGACATTAGAAAATTATTCAAATGTTTCTTTCATTGTTAGACCTATGTAGTTATTTCCAGAGTAGTGAATTTAGGTAGACTTAGGAAAATTTAATCTTTTAGGCTAGTATTTAATAAACCTTGAAAATAAAAACAATGAAAATCAAGTGAAGGCACGATGTTCAAGCAGGAATGTGTATGGAGTGAAAACTACACCACAACTGACACTCTCCTGACAATACTCCCAGCTTGTTGTCCATGTTTGTTTTTTTTTTTTTTTTGTTTTTTTTTTGTTTTTGTTTTTTTTCCGTGATGAGAAGTTTGTGGACTGAGGTCTGATTATACTTTGTTCTACCAGTGTGCCAAGAGTAAAAAAAAAAAAAAAAATCTATGGCATGTCTTACGATATCCTGAAGAATATATTTTGCTGTAAGAGGCATCAAGATATAAAATTCATGTTTATTGTGTTGCATTTTACCATTGTTTCAAAGGCATGGTGTTCAAGCAGAGATTGTGTTGCATTTTACCATTGTTTCAAATTTCAGTTAGTAAAATCTCTAGGCTCATCTAACTTCTTAAGGAGGTATAAAGTGGGATTGCATTAGATTTTCTTATCAGGACAATACTTGAGGACTAATGTCTGCAGAGAAAGTCCCCAAAAATTAATTGGTCAAAACCTGATAAAAATAGATGATAGTGGTTTGAAAAATTTATGTAATTGTACCAATTACCTGAACCTTTGAAAATTCCATGAGTGCTCTTCTCTTACATTTTGTCATGTATCTTCTCATTTTCTCCCTTATCCTTTCCAATTTTTGTTGCCTTTCTGTGTTTTGATCTAAATGTTCTGCAAACATGGGTTAGTTGCATATGTGAAAAAGGAATGTGCAAGCCTTTTTCCCTGCATCCTGTTTATTTTTATTTTGCCTTCTCTTTGTTTATGAATTGTTTTTTTACTGTATTGTAATTTTTATGCATTTCCATTTTTCCCTGCTTTCAATGTTTCACTTATTTTTTTTTTCTTGATATCCAGCTAGCAAGCTTGTCTGTTTTTCTTTTTCCTCACACCAACCTCTTAAGTATGTTTTTCTCCAACCTCTTTTGTTTGTCTCTTGTTTTTCTTCCTTTTCCCTTGTGCTGTCCTCTTGTTTTTCCTCCCTTTTTCCCCCTCCCGTGCTGAAAAGTTCTCAGCTTAACCAAGCATGTTTAATCATTGGGCAGAGAACTTTGTCTACCCCCCCCCCCAAATATATGCTTATCTCTGCTTTATTTCTATTTCAGATACTGTTAATTCATTTATTACTGGAATGCTGGAAATTTCCTTTCGATATCATTGGGCAATTGATTTTAAATGTTTGAATCTGTCTGATAATTGTAGCATAATCATTTCTGCTTAGCATCAGTTTAACAAAAATATTTATGTGATTGATGTCTATCTTTAGCCTGAAAGATGACACCAAACCCAACCTCTCTTGCCATATCATTTCTTAAAATATCACTAGATAGACAAGTTAACAAACAATATTTTTGACAGCTGGCAAATGAAATCTGATGAAACTAAGAGGAGATTAAATTTGATAACAATCTAAGTTGATTTATGTTGATAAATAACGTTTTTGCAGCTGGTAGCAGTTGATAGCTGCAGACTTTGTAACTGTATTTATGTTGGTAGGAAAAGAAATGTTAATTTCTTTTTTCATTTATAGATTCTATTAAAAAGTAGATATCCGGGTATTGTAATGGTTATTGGTCTAGAAAATGGAATTGACAATCCGGTTTCAAATTATGGTCTAGTCTGTTGCATTCCCTTTTGCACTAATGTATTTAGAAAGGAATGATATCTCTACTTCCTCCAGCTATTGGTTAGATAGCAGGGAAGACTGAGTTCTCTAGCCTTTGGTGTCAGTCAGTGTAGAAAGAAGCTGTGGTAAGGGCAATGGGAACCATTCATTATTTTTTTGCCAGAAGGCATGGCAATTCAGTAAAAAGTAAGTTGTGGAAAGTCATGGTTACTTAATTCCTGAAGTGTTTTGTTCTTTGTTAAAGTTGACCATATCATCTCTTCTAAGTGATTCAATAATTAATTTTTGCTTTTTTCAGCTCTCACTAAAAGATTTTAACTTGTATATTAATGGCTAATATGAGGGCTTTTACTTTTTGCTGACATTTAAGCCTCACACTTGTCATCAGATTCATAGACTCTACTCTACCAAGTTATTGTGAACAATTCTAAAACTTAGAACCTTAAACCTAATCTGCCTGCTGCTGTCATTGCTACTTGTCATACTTGACTGCATTCACTAAGGTTTCTCTTTCCTTACTGCTGAAGCCTTGTTGTTTCTTTTGATTTGATTTTTTAGTAAATTGCATTATTTGTTAAAGTCCTGGAATTTTATATTTGTTAGCACAATGCAATCATCTTGACAGGAATTTTGCAGTATAATTTTGAGACCATTTTTGGTTTCGGATACTTCAATACTTAAGGATTCAGGGTGGGGCCATAAGTAAGTTGTCCTAAAATCTCTCTCTCCCTCTCTCTGTGTCAGTCATTGCTAGGAGAGGGACAAAATTTATATAAAATCTTTTTGTTATGATTAAAATTATTCACCCACCTTCATTTAGACTGATATAGGACAAAAGATTAGAAAATATGTAAACCAAATTTCAACTCGAATGAACATAATCAATACCAGTGCGTAACTTCCTCAGCAACTTCAAATCGATTATTGATTCGACTACTTTCTTCATGATTTACAAATTGTCATGCACCCCCTGTCCAATTCACTGCCAGAGTAAGAAGACTTTACGAAATTTCATTAGTCAGTTCCAAACATTAGCATTTTTGCTAAGATTTCTTTGTTATATTAGCTTTAATACACATCAACCAGGAATATAAATGTTTATTACTAAATTATTTAAATTGGTTACCAGAGAATAATCATCCAATCCAACAAGTTTTTAAAACTTGAGGATTTGTGTTAGATTTGTTACTTTGTAAATTGAAAGTATCATTACCCATATAATTTTGTGAAAGTTTCTTTCGAAATTTCTTAAATGAAGTATTATTAGTTTTTAATTTTGCTACTTGTATGCATGAGGAGGCATGTTGGAGTAATGGATAGCAGCTTGGATTGAGGAATTGGAGAGCTGAATTTGAATTCCAGTCAAATCCATTACATTCACTTATGTGCTAATACCCCTCTTCTTCCCCTAGATATGGGCAAATAACAGGACTGACTGGGTTCTATAGCCTTGGATGGCAACTGGTCTATCGCAGAAAGAATGGGAAACTACTGCAGGAAAAAATCTGCCTTGTCAGTCATGTCTAAAAAGATACATGATCACCTAAGTGTGTATCATGCATGGCACAATTGACAGACTATATGCATAACTATTATATAATACAAATACCCATCTCAGCTTCAATAAAAAGCTGTAGAAATAAAATGAAAGAAATACAATAAGAATGCCATTTCTATGAGAAAAAAAGTTTTAATGTTTCCCTGTTTTTTGTCTTGTGTTTCCCTGTTTTTTGTCTTGTGTTTCCCTGTTTTTTGTCTTGTGTTTCCCTGTTTTTTGTCTTGTGTTTCCCTGTTTTTTGTCTTGTGTTTCCCTGTTTTTTGTCTTGTGTTTCCCTGTTTTTTTTGTCTTGTGTTTCCCTTTTTTTGTCTTGTGTTTCCCTTTTTTTTTTTTTTTTTTTTTTTTATGTTTTTTTTTTTTTTTTTTTTTTTTTTTTTTGTTTTCCCATATTGTTTCATGTTTCCCCATATTGTTTCCCATTTTTTCAAAATGTTTCCCTGCTTTGTTCCTTTATTCCTCCCAATTGAGTGAGCTTGTCTTGGAGTCACCTCCTCAGGGCATGATGTTTCTAACTGTCAAAGTTCTGATGTTTTGCTTCCTTAGCAACAACCTCATTTAGTAACCCTCTACATTGAGTGGCCCTTGAGCCTTGTATTGAGTAGAAGATGGTATATATAAAAACAGCTAGCTTTTATTTCCTTTTGATATCAAACAGATATCAACATGGAAGATAAGTAAAATTGGTTAGCTGAATTCAAATTCCAGGTTAGTCTTTTATGTTTACTTTTGCAGTGATGCTCTTGGGTTGGGAGTTATGGATACATTTTTATTCTTGCTTGTCTTAAGATCAGTTTTTAAGATAGGTACATAAATTCAGTAGCCTGTAAGAAAGATCAAATTTAAATTTTAGTTCATGTCAAAAATGGATGTTGTGTGTGTTTTATGTATTTTAAATAGATATATTTGTTAATTGATTTATCTTGCTTCTTGATATATGGAGATAAGTCAATGACATTTTTATCTTTTTCTGTGTCTCTCTCTCTCTCTCCCTTATATATATATATATCTCATAAAAGATTGTCACATTGCTGATTAATGTTAGATTCAGCATCCAGGCTCCATATTTTTATAGATGGGCCCTGTCCACTCTTCTGTGGGTAATTGACTGCTTATACTTCTCAATTCTTTTCTTTTTCATGTACTTATGACAAGTGTTTTTTTTTTTTGCCTCCATAATGTTTGTATGTGTTTGCACATGGGCGGCCATGCGCTGTGTCCGTGTAGGATGTTGTGATTATTTGTCTTTTTCTTTCTCTTTTTTTTTTTTTTTTTTTTCCCCCTCTCTCCTCTCTCGCCACTTTACACTCCCTGCTTAGCTTTTCTTTTTTCCTTTTCCAATTTTCTTTCAATTTTAGCTATTTGTTTCTGGTTTTATATGTAAAATATACATATTAAAAAAAAAAAAAAATCAAATCCTATTTGATATGCAATAAATCAAATGTTTCCACGTATTTTTTTGTTTTTTTTCAAACACTTCACTTAATGATTTTGATTTGCTGGCTTTGTCTTCATCACTGACTGCTTTAATCGATAATCTTTAATACATTTGACCTGAATCTCTCATTTAGGAAGGCTGATAGTATTCAACACAGATGTTTAGACTTGGTAATAAGTTAAAAGCATTTTCACTTTTCTCTTTAGTGCTCCCCCCACTCCCCAATTTCTCCAGTAAGTTTTTTATAAACAGAACTTCAGTTATACCATGGTCTTTGTCATCAGATATCAGTAGACTCAATTTAGTTAGCATATTTTTCAGAATTTAGAACTCCCCTATTTTTCCTTTTTTGCAGGAGTGGGGGGGCGTAGAAGCTATATATATATTCCCCACTCCATTTTATACACACACACATGGCCTGAAGATTACCTACAAGCATCAAGCAGAAAGTTTCCACTCAATTTTAACTTTAGTGTTCACTTTTATATTTACATATGCTCTGTGATAGTACTTTTAACCATAAATACAGCATACCTTAAAACTGAGTTTTGATTGCACACACCTCTTCAATGTATACTGCATAAAGAGATTTTGGTGTTGGGGTGGGGGATGTCTCATAAAACAAAAATTATGATAATTCAAAACAATAGATTTTGTTTGTATTACTGCTATCACTTTTCTTTTTTTCTTTAGTTATAAGTTGCCAATTGGTGTATCTTTTTGTCTATTGAGTCTCCTTGAAGATAGATCAACTTGAGTAACATTTTGGGTTTATTTTAAGAAAGATTTGTACTGTTTAAGGAGTAGGTACGGTGAACAATTAAACATGTCAAAACTTGATTGCAAAGTTTTTTTGTTTTTCCTGAATGATGCTCCATAGTCATGTAAACCAGTTACGGTTGATAGACAACTTCATCAGGAGAGCCAACATAGTCAAAATCAATGGCGTAGCTGGGGGGGCTTTTGATTTGAACTGATTATTTTGTGGTATTGGATTTTGTCTTGGATCATACATGTAAACAGTAACGTACCGGTCAGTAGAGTAAAGTAGAGGTAGAGCATGTATGAAAATTTAGCTACAGCTAACCATTCAGCATAGGGTGAATCAGGGTCTTTGGGGTGACGTTTGAGCGGACCACCCCGGGTGACGTTTACTCTAGCTATGCCACTGGTCAAAATATCCAAATCATTGAAAATAGAAGTATACGCAATCTTGGTTATGCTAGACATGTATGATTTGCACATAAATGAGAGAAAATAAGACTCTTTCCCCTTCAGGGTGGATCTCCACAGCTTCCTATCTTTCGATGTTTGTCCTTTTACTATCTCTATTAGTTTGTGTTGTCATCCATTTACATAAGCTTAGGTAGTTTACTTGATGTTTCCCTCTGCCCTTCAATGTATCCTGGACCATATTTTAGTGTGTGATATATTATTTAAATGTAATGAATACGTAATAAAAGAAAATTCATGTTACCTCTACTATTAACATTAGTACAAATTCCAGCAGTTATTTCGTAATATTATTGATAACAGAGCAATTTGATACTTTTTATCAGTGGCAAAGAATATAAGTGAATTCCTGGAATGTTATGCTTTTAATTTATTGAAATAGTGTATAGTTTTTTTTGTGTGTGTGTGTGTTTTTTTTTTTTTTTTTTTTTAATGAAAACAATACCATATTATCCTGTGTATAATTTAGAGAAGTCATTAACATTCCAAATTGTTTGAATGCCACCTTTGTCTTCTGGATGCCATACTTGGGCTGGTCCATTCTTCAACCTTTGTCAAGTGTAAGAGAAGACATTTTCTTCAGAAAGTGGGGACATTGATCCACTATGTAGATTAATGACCATATTTCTTGGTTACCATATTCTAGAGAATGTCTGTTTCTCTCTGTCTCCCCCCACCCCATACCAAGAAATGTTATGTGGAGCTCTCATGTGAATGCTTCACTGAACACTACAATCTTTAACTCCTCAAGTAAAGAGTCAAATGCTATCTATGTTCCCTTTCTACAAACTCCTTTCATTCATATTTCACACTTTATTCATCATAAGATGGTTAATGTTAAAATGCTTGAGTGGCACCAAACCAGATATGGCATCAATATTCAATGCACAGATGTATGATGGATTATGATGAAAAAAAAAAATTGTCTGGCACAACAGTGAACCAACTTTCTTAGCAGTACACCTAGCAATTGATTCAATAATATGCCAAATTAATAATCAGATTCTTCAAATAACCTATTTACTCTGAACTTACAAGTCTAATAGTTTAATACTACAATAGTATCCTCTTATCTGTGGGAATGTTTCAACACCTCAGCAGATGGCCATATACTTCAGATAGTATATTGATCCAAATACTTTCAATTGTCAAGAAGATTTAAAGTCCAGAAATAGCCAGCATGGTGTTTTGTAAGTTTGACATAAATGTGGGTTCAAGTATTATAACTTTAAAATAGAATTTAGTATCATCACAGATCTCTTTATAGTTAAGGCTCATTTTAACACCGAACACCAATGTTGAAACGTTCTATTAATAGTACATTGCTTTCTTTTAATGTAAAGAGCCTTCAGGATTTGTTTCAGGTGTGGGAGTGGTGATCAACTAAAATGTGATGGGAATTGATGACACTTCTACTAATGTCTCAGATTTTGGCTGACAATGTCATAGTAATTGAAAAAACAAAATTACAAACCCTGGAGACTGTTTATGTTAAAGCAACCTACTAATACTAAATTGTTTCAGACTAGGTGCTTTGTGTTAAAACGTCTCTTAGTCTCCAGTTATCTTGACTATGTGATATTATAGACATTCTCTGTTCAATTTAGCACATGTAAAAATTACTACTTAAATATAGTATGTTGAAAATATGAGGTTCTTGAAAGGTTTTGTGGTTGACAAAACTTGATTGGGCAAAGACCTTTTCAGCATCTTCTTGTATGCATATGTATAGACTTATTCCTCTACCCTTGTGTGCATATATACTGGTTTGGTGCTCCTGATGTACATTTCAATATTCTTGACAAAATCCAAAGAAGGGTCTGTTATGTAATTGATCCTGACCAGTCATCTTGACTTCAGTTATTTTCACACTGACATAATGTGGCTTTCCTTTCTCTTCTACAAATATTGCAACTGTTCTGAAGAACGTTTTTTCTCTGGTGTCCCCAATTACATGAATTTAAGCATGCTACTAGATTGGCAACTAGGTCTCACCGTTTTACTGTTGAACCAGCTAGATGCAGCCACCACTTCTACTCTAACAATTTTTCTCGCACCTCCCACCTGTGGAACTCCCTTCTGATTTCTTGCTTCCCTGATAACTACAATCTTCAAAGGTGTAAGTGCAACGGCAGTTACCATCTTTGTTTTTTAACTTTGGCCCTTTGCTCAATCCTCCCCATTCTGTCTTCTCTTTCACTTTTACTCCCTGTAACCCTCTCATTTTGAAAAAAAAAAAAGGTGAAGTTTCAACATTACGTTAACCTTTCTTCTAGGTGTCATGCCACTTTAGGACATTGGTGATTTCGTCTCTCCACAACCTCCTATCTTTTGTAGTTATTAGTAAATTGTCATTTTGTTATCTCTCCTAAACCTGACTCTGCCATCCATTTACACAAGTTTGTTAGGTAGATGATGTGCTTTTCCTTTTTCTCTTACCTTCAATCTGTCTTGTGAGTCAAATTTTCTAAGCCCTCCTTTGTCATTATATACCCTAGAAATTTCAACTTTCTCTTTTTAATGTTTAGTATAAGTTTCTTTTTTTTCTTTTTTTTCCCCCAAATTTCTTTCTTGCTTGCATGTTGAGTCCATGGTATTATCAGTATCTTTCCTTAGAACCAAATTTCTGTTGCTTCAAATCTCTTCATCTGTGAGGAGATTGTCTGGCATTCACTGCCATATAGGATTGATATTACATAACAGTTCAGTATTCTTTTCTGTATTTCTAATGAAATTTTCCTATAACATCCGTTTATATTTCTGAGATATGGTGTTGTAACTATTTACATCATTTGGACCGTTGTCCATCTTCATTGCCATATTCATAACTATTTGGATGTTGTATGCTCCAACCTTCTTCATGAACATGGCAATAAAGATGAGGGCAACAGTCAGAATGATGTCGATAGAAATTTTCCTTTTTCTAAATACTTCACTTAGCTATTGGAAAGTATCTTTCAATATCTCAATGTGCCTTCAGATTTCAGTGTCACACTTTCTGTCCTCTTTTAAAACCTTTGAAATTCACTTTTATGAGAATGGCTCCAATGATTTTTTATTTTTCTTACCAAGAAAACTGCAACTAAGAAGCTTCATTCTATTTTTGAGAACCAACCTTCAGGCATCAATCTTCAGAGGATCTGGTGTTTTGTTTCTCTGTAATGATCTTTTAACATATGTGATTTTTGAATAATGTGTGTAAAATGCAGGATCATTGTATATGCATTTATGTGACAACTCGTAAATACAAACACAAATGGCTTGCAAAGGCTCCCTGGATATTTGTAATCTTATGTGCTGGTTGTCATGGTATCAAAATTTTAATAGTCTATAAATAAGTCACAAAATTATGGATGCTGCCATATTGCTTACCTGATTATGTGGCTTGTTTTTATTAGATTCAGCTGTAAATAAATGTTTGACTGGCTAGTCCTATCTGAAAAGTGTTAATGGTATATTTTCTCAAACTAAAGCTTGATAGGTCAATAAAGCCTTCAACAGAAATAAAATTTATAACTTTTTTTTTTTTTTTTTTTTCTCCTACTCTTTTTTTTTTTTTTCTTTTTTTTTTTCTTTCTCCTACTCACCACCGCCTGCTCCCTAAATCAACCTGTTTGATCTTTTAGTTTTTTAAACACTTGACATCCCTTTTCTCTGTTGTAAAGAATGAATATTTGGGTTTGTATTCTTAATTATATATGACCTAATTGGATCCTTGTGAAGGGGATGTTTTTCCCAATCAAATATTCCTTACTAAATATTTCTCTGATTAATTTTATACTGACTTTTTTGTACTACAATAAATTTTGGCATGATTGGATTACTTTAAGGATAAAAAGAAATATTAAGAGTATATTTAGATCTTGTTATATTTCAAGAGAACATTTTATGTAGTGTATGCAATAATACAACTTTTATGTAATTTATCAAATTGTCCTAAATTTTATGAAGTTAAGCTACATTATCAATTGTTTCTAAGTTGTTGGTTTTAGATAGAAACTTGTTAATTTTCATATAAAAACTATTTTCGAAGATAGGAAAATGGGAGGAAAACGGTGTATCAAAAGGATAGTTTTCCCCTTGACACTTCTAGAACTGTATACTCTAGAACTGTAAATTAAAGCTGTTCAACAATTTATCCTAAAATTAATTTGTCTTGTCAGTGTCTTGCTTATCACACACAGAACAATTATCTGGGAGTTGTAATAAATAGTAATTGAATGTAAGATGAAAGAAATACTAAGTTCATACTCATCCCTGGTCTTTTGAACACGAGTTGTGGTTTATCCCTTGTTTCCTGTTTATGATTGCGTTCCATTTTCTTCTAAATTCTACTTCAACTCTATATTTTTAATATCTTTGCCTAAACTGAAATTTATTTTTTTTATTGGGTTTTCTATTCCTTCTGAAGTCTTTACCTTCTCTTTCATCTTGTGTCTTAGTGGCATTATAGCCTTGCTTGAGGTGAATTGATTAGAAAAAAATGTTAAAGAACTTAAATGACAATTCTTCATCAGGCACATACTAATATATATATATATATATATATATATATATATAATATCTGTCTGATGATGTATTATGTACACTATTTACATTGCTTGGACTATCATCATCATCTTTGTTGCCATATTTATCACGTTTTGGCTGTTATGCGCTCCGGCCTTCTTCAGGTAGTTGGAATGTCAAACTGAACCCTTTATTTCGCTTGCTGAGGTAGTCTGTTCTAGTTCCACGTGCCATGTCTAATGGATATCAGTTATCTCCTCCAAGCTCTCCACTGCCTTAACCAGGTATTGAACTCACAATCTTTGGGTCCTGTCACTGGATCTAACTAATGCCTTTAACTGATAACTGACATCCATTAGTCATAGTACGTGGAACTAGAAGTCTACCACAGTGAGCAAAATGAAGGCTTCAGTTTGACATTCCAACCACCTGAAGAAGGCTGAAGCGTACAACAGCTGAAACGTTGTGATAAATATGGTAACAAATATGAGGATGATAGTCCGAGCAATGTAAGTGTTATATATATATATATATATGATCTGCATTGTTTTTTTGATCTCCAAAAGTTGCTTTCACTTTTTCTCAGGTCTTCTGGGCTACTCCTTGAATATCATGGCACCAACCATTGTAATTGTCTGCTGACTGTACCCAGCTATTAAAGTTATATATGCACTTTATTTTAGGATATTATGTTGTAAATATTACATCTTTTAAATTAAATTTTATGGACATTGGAATTGTACTCTATTGGTTCTTATCTTACCTGGAGGTGTGTGTATATAAAATATATATATATATATATATATATATATATATATAATTAATACAAGTATCAAATTTGTTACTTAGCTGATGTTATTTTCAGCATCTCTCAAGTTTTGTAGGCTGGTATAGTTCATACCTTTGTTGTATTGAACATAAGTAGATTTTGATATCAAATTTTGAGTTAGTTGGTGACTTTTTTTTTTAATGGCAAATTAACTGTTTGCTTATATTTTGAATTATATAAAGTGAATATTTTGGTGATATAAGTCCTATGATTTAACTTGTGGGTAGAGAAGTGGATTCATAGTTTTCTCGAGAGTCATTCCATGTCAATTCAACCAAAAAATTTTTTTCATTTTGATGTAGATCTTAGTCATTGGAAAATTCTGAAAATTTTTAAAATTTGTAAACATTCTCAAGATGTCACAAATTGAAATTTTGCTAAATGAGCATTTTCCATCGACAGACATTTCCATTTTTGATCTCACAAATACTTTTGTATCTTTTAATCCACTGGCCAGAAATTTGGTATCTTTATAGAGTTTTAGTCAAGGTTTCCAAATATCTCTTTAGAATTTTATAGGGAGTAACCAAAAAGTAGATTTTAACCAGTTCTCTAGTGAAAAAATAAATTTTTAGGTGGCCAACTACAAGGAAAAATTTTGAAATATCATCTTCAACCCCCTAAGTAACAAAAGGTGGCACAATATTTGAAAACTAGAGTATTTGGAGAATAAATCTCTCTTTCTGCTACTCTAGGCACATTCTGTCACCTTGAGACAGTTGCTATAAATAAACACTTATAACCTGTTATTTCCAGTATTTTAAGCTGGAAATCACCTACTACTGCTTTGGAAGAAGGTTAAACTTCCATTTTTCTAATGCCATTTTGAATTCTTCTAGACTCTACCTGAGGAGTAGCACCAATGAAACCGATGTTGATTTTTTTTTTTTTTTTTTTTTTTTGTGGTGGTGGTGGGGGGTGATTTTGGTAAACAAAAATGGCTGTGTCAATATCCAACAAAACCTTTATTCAGGAGTTTTCAGGACTCCGATGATGATTTTGAAGGCTTTACTCAAGTGGATATTGACTGAATTGGTTGAAGAGGATAGCCACACTAGTGACATAGAGGAAAGCAATGTTGACCACTAGTGGTTACTGTCATCCATGCCTGACTAATTTTATGGAAGCTACTTGCGACCATTCATATACCTGATAGCCTTTCTGAAGGTGAATTATTTTGTCTATTTATAAACGACGAAATAACTTTAAAACATGAGTCAGGTGAAAGACTAAACAAATGCTAGTGTCTTCTTGTATGTAAACACGAGGAAACATCACATTTTTTAACAAAATGAAAGCCTTCTTAGCAATTTTGCTTCTTATTGCACCCCCAGAACTTCAGTTAAAGTACATTGAATTATGTTTTTTTTTTTTTTTTTTTTTTTTAATGTATTTGTTTTTTGGATTTCAGTTTTTCTTTTTGTTTTCAATGTCAAAGCATGTATGCAAAACATAAAGCGTTACATTAAAATATTATTCATTCATATTCTTTTAATAGTGTACAGATATTGAAATCTATATGCACAGTAGAAAGTTATAATTTTAAAACAGTAGGTGTTTGTTTTTGCACCCTCAAAAAAAAAATGTAGTGGCAAGAGGAACAATTCTAGAAAGAAATTAATGTGATAAAGGTTAACCGTCAATTTGAGACCTCTTGATAGTTTTTTTCTCAAATTCTGATTTATGGTAATTGTTCTTGTTTTTTGTTCCAAATTCCCTATATTATTCACAAGAAAATCTGGCTCTACCTCAAAAGAACAAGGTTTAATTCACTTATTAATGATTCACTTCATTTTTCCTTTGTATGAAGGTTAGATGTTTTGAAAACCTGCCCCACTGCACATCTCCAGATTACTTTGTATAGAGCCATGTCGTTCAATTCTTTGAGGTCATTGCCACAACTTTTAAGGCTCAGCTTAGCACACTGCATCAACCATCAATTATTTTGTTGTATATGTTCAACTATCATAGTCCTCAGGTGGTCAGCAACAAATCCAAAAGAAGGATTCCTAGACATTTGTATGATGACTTCATGTTAACTCTGTCAGCAGGCTTGACACTATATATCCACCTGAGCATAGAATGAACATTTCACAGCACACATAACTTGTCCTCAGCACACACAGCTCAGGATTTACCAGCGTAAAGGCAAGACACTCTAAGAAAGCCAGAGTATTTATTGGCTGAAATATGATAATGAGAAAGCAATGAAAGATTTGTAGTCTGAACACTTAAAATGTTTATTTGAAAATGAGTTTTTTTATCCAAATACTGTATTTGATGGCATATGGGAAATACTTTCATTTAAAAAAAAAAAAAAAAAAAATAGCTCCAAGGATTACCTGTCTGGCTCAGATTTTATTTTTATTTATGATAAAAAGGGAGAATATTCAAAGCAAGCTGACAAGAAATGAAAGTAATAAAATAAAAAATAAAAAAAAGGATTGTAACAGCCTGATTTCCTCTAATGAGAAATTTAATTATTAAATGCCTTCTGTGACCATAACCTTGGAATATTTAATTAGTAAGAAGCTTGGATCACATTATTTTATACTAGAAATACCTGTGAAAATGTCATGGTTCTCCTATTTGAAATTTCTAATGAATCCTAATTCTTCAGTTAATGACTGAATAAGCTCATGGTGAGTTCTATGACAGTAAAATATTATTTTAAGAAGTAAGGGGGTATAAATGAAAAGATTTGAAATTAAGGTTTTTCATTTCACTGAAACGGGCGTTAAATATCTTCCCTTTTATTTTCTGACTGGAACCAAGTAACATCTCTGATGACTTTCCTGTCTTTCCCCAATGATCAAAATAGAATAGTCCATTATTTATGAGGTATTAGCAGGGCGTAATGCTCATGCCAAATAAGGGAGGGACATGCAGAATTATAATAAGATTATAAATAGATTAAATATAAATACCAAAAACTGACTTCTTAAAAAAAAAAAAAAAAAAAAACTTTATCGTGTTCAGAATGAGTGGCTGTTCTGTTAAATATCTAAAGACTAACCAATGACTCTGTTATAAACTAAATGTTGTCTTTCTATTATAGAAATACCTGACAGTAGCTTTTATTTTTCTTGATAATTTTAGTTTGACTCATCAAGTGAATGAAATTGTACTCATCTACCGAACAACATTAGTCTTGTATTGTAATTTTGAGATGAGTCATTATCATTTCAAGTGCTGCTTGGACTATTGATCACATTCTCTTTGATACTAACACAGCATTTTGACTAACCCATTCTTTGGCCAATATATAAAAAGACTGGTTATTTTTCTCCAGGAAGCATTTAATAATTAAATGGATATTTTCAACAACTCTTGAAACACTATTTTTTTTTTTTTTTTTTTTATATGAAAACTTTAATGCAATGTAGAATTTCAGAGAATTTTGATTATATTTGTTAATTCAAAGGCCAACTTTATATTCAGTTTGAAAAGTTTTTATATATATTGAGAGAGTTAGTGTTTTGTATTGTATATTATATATTTACTGAATTGGGTGCATTGACAAGAAACAATTGAAAATAAATACTGCTTGTGTAAAATAAAGACTTGTTTGGTGGGATGATAACAATATATACATTTTTATATATGAAGAACAGTTTTGGAGGAAAGATATGACAAAGTGGAAAAGGGTTTTGTGACCTCTCGTCCTTTACAGCTTCCTCAGCTTAGGCAATGTAAACAAACCTAGCCCAATGAAGTCTTAAGGGGTGAAACATTCCACACAAACTTTCCACTTTGTCACACACACACACACACACACACACACAATCAAGTATGTGGTGCAGTTCAATTTACATTATATGAATCATTCATACAAAAAACAGATATTGAAGTTAATGATATAAATGGCGAGAATCCATCTTCGCCATTTATATCATTAACTTCAATATCTGTTTTTGTATGAATGATTCATAATTATATATATATATATATATATATATATATATATATATATATATATATATATATATATATAAAAGTTGTAGCCTCTGTCTGTTATCAAACTTCTCTTAGGGTTTTGGAGATAAGTCCCCATAACCATATATATTCTGAAACTACATTACTCAGGGTACTTGGATAAGTATATTTTAATTTGATCAAAGGTGGTCCCAGGGAGCATAAAATCTGTCTCCCTGCCTCATTCTTTCCCTCTTTGATTTCAATTAAATTTAATTTCAAACAAAGGAAATGACCTCCAAAATATAGGAGGTGAAAGTCAGGAGATGGCAAGATCATTGAGTTATAGTGAAATGCATCATTTTTCTCCACAATGATTTCAAATCAGTCATTTACTTACAAAATAAATGTGACATGCAGGAAGGGAACAGGTAATTTGGCTAGTATTAAATATTTCTTTTTATAATGGTTTTATATTCCAATGAAATCATAAATTAAAAATGATTTGTTTCTCCTTTTTTCAGTATGGACTGAAGATACACTAAGATTTAGCAGGCATAGTAATGGACTTTTTAAAACCAAATTTAGAAAGAAGCTGTGTATAATCAAAGTTTAGTGGGAGATGTTAATTCTTTATAATCATTAGTGAGTATCCATTGTTCCTTTTTTTTTTTTTTTTTTTTTTTTTTTTTTTTTAATAAATAAAAGTTCAATAACTACTGATGACTTGTTGCTACCACAGTAAAGTGAAAATTTGTATGTCAGTTTGTCATAACGTGTTTGTTTAAAATATTCTTGTTTTTTTTTTTTTTTCTTCTTTTTCTTTTTTTTTTTTTTTTTTTTGTTTTTTTTTTGTTTTTTTAAGAACTAGATAAAACTGTTTATACTTAACTTTCACCTTGCTATATAGACTACCAAACAACTTCTTTTAGGAAGTATCCGTCAAGGAAGTTGTTTTGATCAGAAACAAATTATGGTGATGAGTTGGTAATGAAAAGCTTTTTTAGTACACTAGTTTTAATCTTGTTCCTTTTCTTCTATTTCCTGGTGTTTTGACTGTCCAGTAATGATAGGCCAGATTGTGAATGGAATCTGACCTCTTATTGTTGCTTACTGCTAAACACAACTCTCTTCTCATAAACAAAAGACTTAGATAAGCAGTATGAGCTCATTAGGCTGTGACTGTCCTCTATGGCTCTGAGTCAAAAACCTTATTACTAATCAACACTTGCCGTTAACTGTACAAAATACATTTAGATTTGATAGTCTATAGGTTATTTAAAGGAAGCATTGTCATCATTATTATGCAAGTTCAGAACGACTAGAAGCTTGTCTATTACCCTTCCATTCTGCTTATTTAACAGCCTTGGAATAATCCAATGATGATTATTTATTTGTTTAATAAAATGATTTGACATAACTCTTCTAATATTTTTCAACAGTTAAGAGAACACAATTTAAAAGATAGAAGAAAAAACTGTTTCACAATGTTAAACAATATTTCAGCACAATGTCTTCAAGTTATATTTAAATAATTTTTTCACGTATAAAAATATATAAATCTGCAAAAAAATTGTAAGTCATCATACAAACGTTGCTTGTCCTCAATATCTGTCTATATTTCTGAGATGAAGTATTATGTACATTATTTACATTATTTGGACTATTGTCCTCATCTTTGTCGCCATATTTATTACAACGTTTCAGCCGTTGTACACCCTGGCCTTCTTCAGGTAGTTGGAATGTTGAACTGAACTCTTTATTTCACTCATTGGGGTAGACTGTTCTAGTTCCACGTGCCATGTTTAATGGATGTCGGTTATCAGTTATCTCCTGTTAATTTTCCCTCTGAAAGTTCTCCATTGCCTTAACCGGGTATTAAACTCACACTCTTTGGAATAAAGGTGTTGGTTAGATCCATTGACAGGACCCAAAGAGTGTGAGTTCAATACCCGGTTAAGGCAATGGAGAACTTTCAGAGGGAAAATTAACAGGAGATAACTGACATCCATTAAACATGGCACGTGGAACCAGAACAGTCTACCCCAGTGAGCGAAATAAAGGGTTCAGTTCGACATTCCAACCACCTGAAGAAGGACGGAGCGTACAACGGGAGAAACATCGTAATGAACATGGCGACAAAGATGAGAACAATAGTCCGAATAATGTAAATAATGTTGCTTGTCTTGTAATGAAAAAAAAACAGCTATACCTGTAATGAATTTGTTAAAACGAATGAAACACTGCTCATGTGAAGGTATGAAACTGAAATGTGCTTAATATGATGGTGATCTTGTTCATCTTGAAATTTTCTGTTAGTTGATTATTTACTAAGAGGAATTAATCAAATAGCTTAGTATAAATCTTATGGAACTTTCCTGTCATTCCTTTTTTTCCTCCAGGCCAGGAAGTTAATAGTTTGCTTATGTAACCATCCTCATGCGTTTTAATGTTTGACAGATTGGTAGATTCTGAATATTTTTTCAAAATGTCCACCTTAAGATGTTTGTTGAAATTAGTCATTTGTAATAAAATGTTTTGCAACCTCTGTCACATTATTGTGCCTGACATCATACCTGTATCCATTGAATTTTTTTTTATTTTTTTATTTACAACAGAAAAATTAAATAAAGCAATTATTATTATTCATTTATGTTATGTCTCCTGCTTTGTATCCTGTAGAGCTGGGTCTAAACTATGGTCCTTAGGCCTTATTTGAGAATTATCATTTAATTGATAGCACTTTTTTTAGTATATGGGATGTTCCTGGTAGGGTGATCTTCTGGTCAATTTGTATGTTGATGTTACCTGGGACACTATTAGTAAAATTATCCATTCATGTTTTCATGAGGCTCAAAGCTCTGATTACTATTGGTACAGACTCTGTCTTCATTCCCCACATCCTGTTAATTTCAATCTCCAGGTCAATAATTTTTATGGAGGTATTTCTCTCATATGGTACTGCTACATTAATAAGCATACACTTTCTGAATTTCTTATCTTTTATGATAATATCAAGTCTGTTGGCTTTTATTTCTCTGTCAGTTTGAATTGTCCCAGAAGATAGCTACATTGTTATTTTGGGTAACTTTGGTTGATGCTCATAACCATTCAGTAGTTTCATATTTATATATATATATATATATATATATATAAATTTAATTTCTGGTGTATATTAATTTCTTTCCTGGTCCCAACTGGACCCAAGGTCAGAAATGAGCTTTTGGGTGAGGGTTGACAAAAAACACCACCTAGGATCATATGTATTTTACATAGATAAAGCTCTTCGTAAGGTGTGGGCTGTACTTGTGAGTACAATTTTTTGTATTTCTTTAATTCATGGGCTACCAGGAATCCTTTCATTGAGTCTATTGGAATATTTTACAATCAATCCAAGGGCTCCAACTAGTTATTGATGTCCTCGTGTGTGGATTTTAAACTAAGGAAAGATATCTGTATATTATCCTCATAAATGTTAGATATTTACATCAAAATTATGTTTACTGCAAAAGTTCCCAAAGTACAATATTTCTGTAAACTTTGGAAGGTCTGAGTAATCCTTGACAGTCTGTAGATTCAATCTGCAATTTCAGTCTGCTTATTTCTCTTCCTACTAAGAGCAACACATCAGAAATTTTTCTTTTTTTTTTTCTTTTTTTTTTTTTTTTTTCTTTTTTTTTCTAGCTTCTCTCAAGCACCAAATTCCACAAGATATGCTCAAAATTGTATCTAATTAATTGTATAAGCTTTTAATTGCTATCATAAATAATATAAATGAAGGATGTAGTGTGAATAAATTAAATAAAAAAAGAAACAAAAAAACTTTCAATGACTAATGAATTATTAGAAGAATTGTTCTCCCCGTCCACTCTTTCTTTCTTTCTTTTTCTTTTTTTTTTTTTTTCTTTTATTATAATTTTTAAGGTTTAGAATGAACAAAGCATTCTTGAAGATATATAAAACCCTCTTTGATAGCAATACTAGTGTTTGTCAATGAGACCAAGTTAGCATGGCACTGGATGGGTCATCGTTATTTTGAACACTGCCCTTCAATGTTATGCACACAAAAAAGCTGCTTGTTTCTTAGTATTATATCCTGTTAATACCTCATAAATAATGAACTATTCCATTTTCATCACAAGATATAAGAGGCCTTTTGGTTCCAATGAGTATACTACTTATTACTAGTTTTTACTACTGTTTATTAGTAGGGCTTATGGCCATATAACATTGAAACATTGCTTAGCTCCAGTGATCATATAGGAACCAATGTCGGTTGGTTTGTCATATTCACTTATACACAGATACCTTTCAGAAGGGTACAAATCCACTTCTGCTCACCTCATGGCCATGGATTAATTAGTAAGATTTGTATCACTAAACCATTATTTCCAAAAATAAAATTAAAAACATTTCATGTCTTTAAATAACCTGTAATGGGTTGATAAGGTGTAAAAAATGAATCCATCATTTATTATTACTAATTATTATACAGATTCAGTTGACTAAAGTTTGAATTCAGAGTTGTCCTTCTAGCCTTGTTGCCACCTATGTTTAGAAAGCCCAGTTAGCTTTGCTATTTAACCCATACATTGAGGGGGTAGAAAGAGAAGAATTCATAGTCGCAAGTATATTTGTGTGAATGTAACAAGCTTGACCAGAATTCAAACTCGGTCTGTTGTTTCTCAGTTCATTAACCATTACTACTACACTTTCCCCAACACTAAAAAACACAAAATGGAAAAGAAAAAAGAAAGGCCTTGAGTAGTGGTATAATCTTTAGACCTTATTTAACAAAGTTTAAATAGTGAAGTCCTAGATGAATTATCACACATTCATTTATGCAAACTGTCATCATCATTTTTAGTTGTTGGCTTCATCCTATTTCAGGTACTGGTTATATTTAGTGACAACCCCCGTCAGGATCTCAAATTGAACCCTTTGGTCATAGATTACTCATATTGAATTATTCTCTTACAGAGCAAGTGAATGAAGGTTCACTTAAGAACAAATTAAATATTTTTTTAACTTGTTTCACTTATTTTTTATTTTTTTATTTTTTTTTATATTGCAAATCCTATATATAAGTAAGTTGGGTTACCAAAGGTAATATTATACAGGGTGTCCCAGAAGGCATGTACGGATTAAAAATCTAGTAATTTCAGTGTTTGTTTTGTTGTTTGGGTTTTATTATTCAAAAAATAAGTTTTATGTAGAATAAAAATTCAAACACTGGAAACATGAGACCATTTTTTATATATATATATATATATATATATATATATATATATATATATATAGTATTGGGGAAGCAGATCATTATTTAAACATATTGTTATATATAACAGACAATGAATGTCTATTATGTTTGATCATGTGACGTTCTAAAATTCATATGGTTGCTTTAATTTTGGGTGAAAATAAAGACAAAAATTGTCCAGCATTTCAATTTTTCTCTTTTTTTTATTTATTAAGCTGTTCCTTGATCTAAGCTTTCAGATCACATGAGCCATCTTCAGAGTGGTTATACAGATACAGAGAAACCCGGATATAAGAGAGATTGTCTCTGGTCCCAAATTAGAGCCTGTGTTAATGTATATAAAATAGACCAAACCCGGATATAAGAGAAACCCGGATATAAGAGAGATTTTCTCTGGTCCCAAATTAGAGCCTGTGTTAATGTATATAAAATAGACCAAACCCGGATATAAGAGAAGCTCGGATATAAGAGATTTTCTCTGGTCCCAAATTAGAGCCTGTGTTAATGTATATAAAATAGACCAAACCCGGATATAAGAGAAACCCGGATATAAGAGAATTTCTCTGGTCCCAAATTAGAGCCTGTGTTAATGTATATAAAATAGACCAAACCCGGATATAAGAGAAACCCGGATATAAGAGAATTTCTCTGGTCCCAAATTAGAGCCTGTGTTAATGTATATAAAATAGACCAAACCCGGATATAAGAGAAACCCGGATATAAGAGAGAATGTCTCTGGTCCCAAATTAGAGCCTGTGTTAATGTATATAAAATAGACCAAACCCGGATATAAGAGAAACCCGGATATAAGAGAGAATTTCTCTGGTCCCAAATTAGAGCCTGTGTTAATGTATATAAAATAGACCAAACCCGGATATAAGAGAAACCCGGATATAAGAGAGATTGTCTCTGGTCCCAAATTAGAGCCTGTGTTAATGTATATAAAATAGACCAAACCCGGATATAAGAGACTTCTTCTCCGGTCCCGACAACTCTCTTATATCCAGGTTACACTGTATTTAAACGAAGATATTCACCATCAAAGATGATATTCTGTTGACATAGAAGATTGCTGTGTGATGATAACGGTTGTGGAATAGCAGATGCAGGTCATAAATTCATGATACGGTTCTATGACGTATCACGAGAGACAGAAATATTAATGACAGAACCATATGTCTAGTTGTATTGTGCTGCAACTAGTTTGAAATCCACACTCAACAAACTTACATTTCAAACTAGTCACAAGAAACGGCTTAATAAAAAAAAATATCCAAATGTTGGACAATTTTTTATTTTCACCTGAAGTTTAGAACGGCTCATGATCAAACATAAGATATTCATTATTTATTACATTTAACTAATATATATACACACACACACACACTTTGGTTGTTGTAGCTTCAGCCTTCCTCAGTTACAAGAAAGTTACATTTGTAAACAGTGAACGTGTGGTGGAAAGGATTCTACATATAGACACACAAATGTAGAATAAATGTTCAAACAATAACATAACTTTAAAGGAGACCAATGCAGGGAGAAAAGGTTTTAAAGGTTAGATACCAGTGATGCTATCATAGAAGATGGATTTAGGTGGGTAAGAAAAATATGAACCATGTGCTTGCTTCCATGCTATATTGTGCTGGTTACGGGCTAACAGGAAGTAGTAAAAAAAAATGATGACTAACTAAAAATAGTAACTGAAAAAAAAAAAAGTACCAGTCATGTTATAACCACAGCACCCTGCAGTCGATTCTGGGTTTAACCTTTGTCACATGCAGCCTATACCAGAAGATGTCTTGGTTCTCCGGGTTGTAGGACAAGTTTTTGGAGGGTCAATTCCATGCTGTTTGATACTGTTGTGGGTCAACAGCTGTTGGTCACTGTCCATTTCAGTCCACTTTGCTTCATCCATGTTGTGTTCTTGATCACAGAATTGGTAAGGATTGATTAATGTCAGTAATTGATGCATTGACTTGGACCATGGCAAACTCTTCTATGTTGAAAAAAAAATAGAAATGTCTTTTTGCAGACGTAATGAAAATGAAAAATAGTCTTGGCCAAATTTTAGATTTAGCTTTAAGTAGTTCTTGGTGTACAAAAATGAACCCTTCCAACTAAAATCTTTTTAGTGGCACTTTTGCCTATTGGTGCAAATTTCTTGGAACAGGGCTCAAAATCGGTTGATTCTGTCAGCAGCAAGTTACGTTGATTGGAGCAGCATCTTTGTTCATGTCTGCGTCCCTCACTGTCTCTGCTTTCTTCTTTCAGTTTGTTATTCTGTATTTTTAACCCTTTTTGTCTGTCCCAAGTTATTTTAATTTAATCCTTTCTTTTCCATTTCCCAATGTCACAGTATTGATTTTGCTTGTTACATTAGAGGTCTATATGTTTAACTTTATAAAAAGGTGATTTGCTTTGCAATAAATATTTTTTCGTTACATTGCTTTTTGTATAAGATTTTTCATTCCATGTAAATATTGATTCTTATAATTATTATAAGTATATTTATTTCATTTTTCTTGCAGGAATTAGACGAGGGACTAGTTCCCGGCCATCCAGTGATGATGAAATGGATACGCCAGACAACCAGAGTGTCATCAGTTCAATTTCTGATGATGGCTACTTTCAGCCGATTGCTGAAGAAGGTACCAATTACGGTAAATTATTTGTGTGTAATGTGTAAAATAGTAATAATGATCCCCCCCTTCTTTTAATGCAGTACCATTTTAAAATACTCCCTTTTGAGAATAAAGCAATTTCAAGTTTAGTTGAGTCGCCAATATTGGTGTCATTTTTATTATGATTCAACACCACCAAGATAAAAAAAAATTGTTTGACTCTATTTCGATAGCTGTTAATTAGTTTCTTTTTTCTTTTTTTTTCTGATTTTCACTGGAATAAGCAGGGAAGTGTTCTGGAACTGTTTGCACTCTTTTCCATCAACCATAGTGGCATAATACTGATGATATTTATTATTATTATTATTAATGATAATAAACTTGGATAATTATCATTTTCAAATAATTTTAATATAGATTCTGTAAGAAGTGATTTTACATAAAGTTGAAGCTGTCAAAAGGAATTTTTAATAGAAAATTTTTTAGTCTTTCACGAACCCAATTTCCACTGTTTTGTGAAACTTTCATTTATGAAAAAAAAAAATTTTAAGTTAACTATAGAACAACAAAAATTTGTTTAAAAACTATCATATATATAATATATATTCCCCATTCTCCATCAATAGTTTCAGCCAGGAATTTTAAGATAAGTTTCTTTGTATTTACTGTTGATGTTGTTGATGATGATGTGACATCTGTCAGTCTTGAGACCATAGATCTATGCCCCAAAAGTTATGCTTCAGCTGCTGATGACTGCACAACAACCGTTATGGCTGTACAGGCCGACACTGGAGTGACAGTCTTGATTGCAATGAATGTGTGTGATGCTTTCCTGATGTCGTCGTGTTGTTTTCTTTCTGTTGAGCATGCTTCTCGCCAGCAGCAAGCCTCCATTTCTTCTCTCCTCACTCCAGCCCTCTGTGTAAATTGCGTCTCCAGCATAAGTAATCATTGGCAACGTCTTCACACCTCTTGATTTCTTTGTCCCTCACCCTCATGTCCCTTTTGCTGACATTCTTGAAACGAAGATGAGGTTGCCCTTGTGCCTGTGGTCAGCTTCCTGTGGTCAGTTTCCTGTGTGGAAGAGAAGATGACTTACCTTGTGTGGCAAAGCAAGCACGTATATGCCTGGTGTGCAAAACAAGTGAAGGAAAGGAAAAAGAAATATGGCCATCCTGACGCCTTAATTTAAGAAAGACAAGGTCTCTGAACTACAATTGGCGAGAGTGGTTGGGTGTATGCAAATTTTTTGTGAGATCAATTTGGCATAAAAACCACCACGCAAAAGAGAATACTCAGAATGTTTGAATATGTACCATATTCACAAGCATCCTATTCACAGAGAGGCTTTGTTGGTTGGGAAAGCGATTACTTTGGTCAGTTTCACACATCCCATACAGAAGGATCTTTGGAATCCGGCATATGGTGTACATGTCTATTTTAAATGACATTTTATGATTTATTAAATCTTGAAAAGTTTTTTTTTCACTTGAACCTATATAAATTTTTTCTTTTACATATTATATTATTACTTAGACATTTATTATTAAGTGGACAATTCTTTTTATTTCAACAATTGCAATTATTGTTCCGTCTTGGGTATGACAAACTATATCTGGCAACAAGGCCTCTTATTGGGAGTTTTTGAGGAGCGTGAAACCACTACTTGATTGCCGTTTTCCAGGTCCACCCTGTCCTGGGGTGGTAGCACCCATTAGGGTTCCAGCTATGGGCAAATAGTTTACCTTCAATCTGGGATCAAAACACTAAGAAAGGGCAGAAATACATTTTAGTGATTAAAAAGTTACCAGCAATGCATTTAAAAATAAATAAAAATTACCAATAATATATTTTCGTAAAAGAAATTACTAATACTCTCAAAGAAATTAGCTAAACTGTAATCTGTGTTTTTTCACAAAACAATTTCACCCACGTCTTGTGTAGAATATTAAAATATTACCAGGCAAAGTATAGTAAACAAGATGGATTAGAATCTAATTGTTCGTATGAGGAAAACTTCGCTTACATGCTGTCAGCTTGTATGATAAACCTACAACCTGTTTATAGCTAGGATGGTGCCTTCAGGAAAATAATGTAGTTTCTCCATACAATCTATCAAAATTAAAAAGAGACATGTTTAAACAACTAGTAAAAAAAAATCATAATCCACAAACTGTTTACACAAAGCACCATGCCTAAACTACCTGTCCATAAAAATACCTCTAAAATTGCAATAGATAAAATGCACAATGACAAAAACCGATTCTCAAAAACTACAAATTCCCCTCAATGGAGCCACCTGTTTGCCATGGGTGGTTAGCCATGATACCTGGGGGTGGAGTCCTGGTGACTGAGGGACTCCTGATTTGGTATAAAATGACCAGGATTTTACAAAACATGTCACTTCGTTCTGGGATAGACAAGTGGATGCAAATAGCCCAATCTAATCAGCTAGTTACATAGTGGCAAGGGCTAGTTGGGATGAAAGATAATGGCTGCAAATTCTTGCAGCGTACTCTACTTGGGTAGATATGGTTGGGAATATGGGTGCTCACATCCATTTTCAGCACAACTATACCATCTGTATAGCCCTGGTGGATCAGTTCAAATGGGATTAGTCCCCTCTGATAGTCTCTTAAGAAGGAACTCTGAGGTGGGTTGGGTGCACGGATGGTGAATATAAAAACAAAATTATTTGGGTTAACTCTTATGAACAAAGAATATGAAAACTCCGAAATGGAGAGTGACAATGAAATATCAAGGGAAAAAAAAAACAATTTTCATAGTCATAGAATCATTAGCTGGTGAAAAAATATAAATGTCACGTTTTGTGTTGCATATCAGCCATGATAGAACCAAAATCAGTAAAAAAAAAAAATGACACACTTCAAGTAAAAACCAAAGAAAGACACAAAATATACTAAAATCAAGCAAATAAATGATATGATACCCCCACCAATTTTTTAATTCATCTAAGGGAGTAATAAAATGCCCAAAACTGTCACTCTGCTCACCAGAAGAAATTAAAAATAACCTAAAAAAAAAAAAAAGTAAGACGCTAAAAGAATACAAATAGAAAGAAATGACACATCAATAAACATGAACACATACATTTTGACATTCAACAAACCTACCAAAAGAAATAAAAATATGATACACAATAGCCTAGGTAGAACCATACATTCTTAGTCTTTGTAGATGTCAGAAATTTCGTTATCTACAAAATCAATGTATGAGAGCATCAGTCTGTCAAAGATGGGGGGAATTTGACTTTGATCACAAAGAGTCACCCTGTGAAAAGCCTCCTTTTATGTTCAAACTGCAAAAGATAACACTCAGCAGATTGTAAAGTGTGTAACATCTAGGAAAAGGAAATAGGAATAAAATATATGCAAAACATCTTGTTCCAAGAAGCCAGAAAACAGCTTGAAACTAATTCACTTCCAACATCCTATGCAAATATTACTAAAATATCAAATCACCAAAATAACATTCAAGGGAACAATGCAATAAGAAACAAATACCTTAAAACTCTAATAAATGATTTAAAAAGTCTAATAGAACTACTAAAATTTAGTATATCACACATAAACCAAACTGCCACAGTCAAAACAGATACTATCCTGTCGACCTCAAACAAAAAAAATCTGTAAGTACATAACTAATAACTCCAAAAAGCCCAATCCAATATAAAAAAATCCTTCAAGAAATAGAACCCTCCAAATATTCAAAGAGAATTAAAAGGTTCATAAAAGAAATAATACAATCCAATACATCATTGAAGATACAATAGAAATGGACATAGATGAACAAAGTTATCCCATCTCAAATAAGGGAATGGTCATCATCCAGACAAGGTCATCAAAAGAACCTAATGGAAAAAACAAAGGAAACAAGATCGAAGAAACAAGACCTTCAAAAAGCAAAACATGACAAGAAACAAAGTACTAACAGATCTGAGAGCATAGAAATTTTGGACATTTCAATCATTAAACATAAACTGGACAAGCAAAAATTCATAACATGCTATTACATAAACATGATGCAAAAAATTATACAGTGGAATTGTTGAGGCCTGTATGCAATCATAAATGTAATACTCCTACTCATAACAAATCAACTATCTGCCATTATTTGCCTTCATATATATGATAGTTTTTAAACAAATTACCTAAATCCTAATGATAAAAAAATAAAAAGAACTATACGCAATCTAACTAGATACATGACCCTCAACAGAGAGCATCTGGGGTGGTGCATCATTCATAATCAGAAATTACCCCCCCCCCCCCTCCCCGGTAAAATACTTCTAGAAACCAATTTAAAGCAGTTGCTGCAAAAACTACCCTACGTAGAACAGTTAGCATCTGCTCGCATCCCATCACACGATCCTTTAAAAGAAACTGATCTAAATAAACTAATAGAACAACAACCGAAACCATATTAGGTGATTTTTTTTTTTTTTTTTTTTTTTTTAATGGTCACAATGGGGATCCAAGAACTCAAACAAAAAAGGGAAAAACCTGGAAAATGTAATTAATGACTACTTTGTTGTAGAGTAGTTTTCACAGTGGAGGCTTGTATTTCTCTAAGTCGGTCCTAAAAGGGTCTGACATACAAAATGTTAAGAACTTGAAATAATAGTTAATGACGCAGCAATCTAGTTGTGGTGGTTGATACTTTAATGTCCGACATCGACTGACTCACCAACTCCACTGAGCCCTGGTGACTGCTACTACTACTACTTATTATAACTGGGAGAGTCTATTAGCAATAGAATAGGTATATTCCAGTATAACACTTATATTTACTAAATGATAAGTCTAATATGCATCTACATCCTGCATCAGGTACATACTCAGCTATTGACCTATCATTGTGTGACGCATCTATTTTTATGGATTATATTTGGCAAGTTCTCAACAATTCATGCAGCAATTAACACTAATTATACTGAATAGTTCCAACTGAAAACCATCTCCCTTGATGGAAACTAAACAAAGCAGATTTGAGAGAATATAAAAACTAATGCTGTCAAAAACTTACAAAGATGACAAAAAAGCTATTGAATATTTCTCTGTAACATTAATAGCAATTGTGAGAAAATGTATACCAAAAAGCAGTGAATCAAATATACATAAGAACATGGTTTGACAAAGATTGCAAAAAGGCAATAAGATTACATAGGGGAGCACTACAAAAATTTAATACTCAAACTACAACCCATAATTTAAATCTATTTAAACAAAAGAGCAATAGCATATAGACATCAAAGAAGCTAAAAGAAAATCATGGAAAGATTGCATAAATAAAATAAACTCCAATACGAAACCCAAAAAGTCTGGAATATAAGGAAAATTGCTGGCAAAAATCTATCACCAGTGGGTCAGATAGATTCATCATCTCAGATTTACTATCAGTACTCACAAAAAGAATAAAAACATGGGAAACCCCTTAATAAATAAATAGATTATTAAATAGGATTGACTAAAAGGAAAAAGATGCTGTAATAATCCTATGCTGGATATTGAGCCATATTGACATACAGGGAAATGAAAAAGCTGACAAAATGGCAAAAGAATTGCTGAACATGGCCCTCTCAAATGTAAAGGTGCTACACACCATCTTCCAACCCATCATAAACAGTACCATTAAAGAAAAATGGCAGCAATTATGGAACAACTCTGTAGACAACTACTCAACATCCAACCAATCATCAGTGAAAGACTTTCAAGGAGGGGGAGGGGGGTTCTGGCCAGACTCTGTATAGGACAAACATACTTAAGATACCAACATCTACTAAAAAATAAGAAACCGCCAATATGTGTACCATACTAGGAACCATATTCTACTAAATTGCTGTGACTTCTAGCAAACCTGAAGCAAACTCTACAAATCTGATAACGTCTATTTGAAAATACCGATTCAAGTAACATCATAAATTTCATTAAAGAAATTGGACTCTACAGAAAAATATTTAAAAAAAAAAAAAAAAAAACTCTTAACCAAATCTGCTTACCTACATTGTTTTGCAACCAATTTTTGAAGGAAAAATTATTACCAGCAATACATTTGGCTCTTTACTCTCTAAATCTTTTATGAAATATGTCATTGAGACAATAGTCGGAGATAAACAAAACAGTTGTAAACTCGAAATGCTTTTCCTACAATTTTGGAAATTGTCTTCTTTCATAAAAAATAAATCTTGTGCTAAAATATGGAGAAAAACTATGCCAATTTATAAGTAATTTAACAATGCATGAAATGTTCTTCATATAATAATTCTTTGTGATACATTCTAACACTTATTTTAAAAATAAAAATAATTAGTGATGGGACGATACCAATATTTTTACCAAATCACGTGATTTGATACTGTTCTAAATTTCTGATTCTGATATCTACAATGGTTAAAAATTCATTATTCTCAGACTCTACAGTTGGTTTGGGAAACTTAATAAATAAAGTACATTTATTAAGTAAATATTTAGTAGAAGAATGAATACAGAAGCTTATAAAAGAAAGTTAGATTTTCTTTTTATTCAAAAAGATTGGGTAAGAGTTTTAAATAATAAAGAACAATTTCTTTAAGTAAATCACTTGAGTATCTTGCTACTCATATTTAAGTCCTAAAATTCTTAATTATAACATAAGAACATTATCATCTCTCCTGTTTTGACTTTTATCCAATTTCTTTTTGGTAAGTAAATGTTACTTCCAATACTAAATAACTATTCACTTTCAACAGAAGTTGGGAGGTGCTGATAGATATTTCCTGGCTAAAAGTGACATGATGGGAAATTAATTTTTATTTGGATTTCACCACTGAAAAACATTATCATCAATTTTTATTTTTAATGCAATATATTTTGCCATTTCAAGTTTTAGAAAAATATTTCTTTGCTTGTTTCACTGACTGCTTTATCCTGTATTCTCGTACACATTGGTTCCTCTTTTCCTTCATTAATTTTTTTTCCTTTAATTCAGGCACTTCATGAAACTGAAATTAAAGTCACTATGATTATCACTTTTCTCTTCAGATGTGTCAGACAAGTCATTCTTCATGTCTTGTGATATTTTGGGTAAAGTGTCTGTTTTCCCTTCAGTCCTAGAATAGATATCTTGAGTGAACCATTTTGCAATAGCCTTGTCATTAGGCAGGCCACTGTAGTTATTTCCAAGGAAACCAGTCTTGAACCGGAGATCAAGATGTGTTGCTAGAATAAGGTTTTTGTCTTCCAAGTAGCTGCTAAATTTAACATTAAAAGAATCTTTCCATGCTGAAAGGGTTGAACCTAACCCATCAAAACAGTCCCTTTTCTTCTCACCTTTTAAAAAAGTTATAAATGACTTTAATGTGTGGTATATATAATATTACTTAATAAATTTGTACAATCAATGAATTGTTTAAGTATTTTCAGTAATTTCTCTAAAATCTTCCTTTGGTTGGATTCTAAACAATGTGGTTTTGCATGATTACTGTAACATGAAATAAGAGCTTTTTTTTTTTTTTTTTTTTTTTTTTTTTTTTTTTTTTTTTTTGTTCAAATACTCTGGACATCATATAACACTGACTGTTCAATCTTGTCTGGACATCCTGAATAAATTTATGATCTGATAAATTTTTTTCTGGTATTCCTGGTACTTTTCAAAAGCTGTAGGTGTGTGATTGAAGTGGCCAACTATTTTGTTTACAAATAGAAAGCATATCCTTCACATACCTTTTGTGCAAAGATGACATCATTAATGGTCAACTGCAAGGTGTGTAGAAAACAAGGTAATGACTCATATTGGGAATGTACAGCTGCTGTTGTCTTAGCTTCCTTATCTCTCATGAAAACATGAATTTTACTATGAGAAATATTAAATTGCTTTACTGTTTCTGTGATACTCATTATGAAGATTATAAAATTTTAAGAAATACATGATTTTTTTTTTTCTTGCGTAGTATGCTATATAAACAAAATTAAATCATTCTGTCAGATTTAATCAACAAATCATTTACTGGACATTATAATTATATGGAATTTAATTTTTAATTTCTACTTAAGAATAATTGAAAATTTGAATTTTAAAATAAAACTTTATAATAAGAGTATAAATTTTTTTCTAGCTTTTTAAATTTTTTTTTTTTTTTTTTTTTTTAAATCTTTTTTATAAATTAATAAAAATTGTCTGAAAAGAGCCTAGCAGAACAATGTGAATTCATTTTGTGTTTATATTACATAATTTTGATTATAATTGATAATTTATAATATTAAATGGGGGAATTAATGTTTAAGAAGAAATTAAAAATAAAATTTTTATTTTGAACTGAAACACTTTAAACTAGGAAACTTTATGGAAAGTTTGAGAACTGAGTAGAAACTTGTACTTTTTGTTACATTATTTATTTATGTATGTATGTATGTATGTATGTATGTATGTAATAAATTTACATCATACTTGGGTGTTATTATAATCTATTGATTTTAGTTTTATTGATAGTTTAAAATCAATTAATATTTATATCTTTTCATCATTAGTACCAGGAATGGAAAATTGTTTTACACAAAAAAAAAAAAAAAATCCAAGGAATCATTTTTGGAATCGGAAATTAGGTTAAAAATTCTCAAATACCAATGACAATTCTGATACCCTCAAAAAGTTCTGATATTTCCAATTCCGATTAATCACTAAAAATAATTAATGTGTGTCATGTTAGTTGGTTATGTGCCATGCATGATACACATTTAGGTGATCATGTATCTTTTGATACATGACTGATGAGGCAGATTTTTTTCCTGCAGTGGGTTGCCATTTCTTTCTGCAGTAGACCAGTTGCCATCCAAAGCTATAGAACCCAATCTGTCCTGCTATTTACCCATAGCTGGGGGTGGAGAAGAGGATTCATACCTTTCCCAAGGGGTATTAGCACATAAGTGAATGTAATGGATTCAACTGGAATTTGAACTCGGCTCTTTGATTCCTCAATCTGAGCCACTATCCATTACTTCACTGTACTTATCTTTAAAAAAAAAAAAAAATAAAAATAAAACAAATAAGGAGATTACTTATTGGATACTGGTATTTGAATAGATGCTTTTTTTTTTTTTTTTCCTCTCTCTCTCTCCTACATTAATAAACACTATATTTTCGTCTACCATCTTGATTTTTCATGAAATCTTATTAGAGTAAAATATGCACACTCTTGGGGAAAACCTGCTGGAGAGTGCTTATTTTAGACATTCTAACAATGATTATTTTATTTTTAAAAATGACTGTAGGAGGTGGGATTTTCTAAATACAGAAGTATTGTAGTCAGGGTTGGAAAATTTGAATTTCTGAAAGTAGTGAGTTGGAGGATAAAAAGTAATGAGTAACCTGCCCCTGCCTCCACTAATGATTTTTTTTTTATGGTTTTATACAATGTAGTAACTTAAGACTATTTTGTCTATATATTATTCATAAATATTCATTGATCTCTCTGTGGCACAAGTTTAACCTGCTTAAAAAAAAATCAATGGTAATTTTCTTTATATGCAGTTTTAAATCTTCATTGCACAAATTTTTCTATTTTTAAATACAGTAATGAGAATTATATAAAAACAGACCATTTGAAAATTCAGTTATGATTTGTAGTAAAGAATTGTTAACTACATCCTAACTTCTTTTTCTTTTTACATTACACTTCAAATATGTGTACTTGAAGTATGGAGTATACAATATACCCTCAAAATTCCAGTATGTAGGTAACAACTCTTGTCTACGATACTACCGGCCTGCAGTTGGAGATTTGTCTTCAGCTGGGCTGGTTAAACTCTTTGCCTCTGGGCAGAAAGGAACCCCCAGATGGGGCTATGCCAAAGGGCAGTCTCATCTTGGGGAAACACCTACCTGACCCTGTTTTATGGTGGGGTCTACATGAAATTTTTTGCCGAGCCTACAGGCTTGGAAACCCCACATTAAATTTGGCCTTGTGCCACATTTGACTGCATGGGGCAGTTGATAGATACCATCTACAATACTGATTTTGAATTTCTGACACTGACCAAGATGGATGAAAGTGCTCAAACAAAAATATGAACTTTGGACAGTTTATCTACAATTTTGATCTAGATATAAAACTCGGTCAAAAATTTGAAAACTACAATAATAAAAAGAAAATTAAATCCTCTTTGTTGAATTTAATACAATTTGAATGAATTCTTATTGCCAAATGTGTTAGGGGTGGGGAAGCTATATTTATAGGACGGTGTATGTAGTTAGTGTTGACATAGTTATCATACAGTGTTGAGGCTTGTCAGTTTCATGCCTCAAGCAATCTTCAGTCATGTAGATTGCTTGAGGCATCAATTTGGGTCACCATACAGTGTTCTTTTACCTCCGAATTTTTCCCAAACTGTATCTGCTTGTTATGACCCCCTACAACTTTTAAGTTTTTATAATTTTCCTAACTCGAGAAAAGACTAGAACACTCGCTCAAAAATTAAAACTACAGTCTGTCTAGAAAAACTAGAAGCCAAATGGCAACAATTGAAAGAAAAGAGGAAAATGAAAGAGAAAAGGTTAAGGAATGAGTGTAACGTGGGGGCGTCAATGAAAAGGAATAACCATGATATTCTACACATATGTGAAGACGGGTGCAAAGAGCATGAAAACACACACACTCTATGAAAAAAAAATCTTGCACCAGTGATAAGTGCATAGAAGAATTGAGAAGCATAAGTAGTAAATTACCGATACCTCCTGACAAGTGGACGAACAGGTCCATCTGTGAAACTGGAGTTGTGATGCTGAAGTTAACATACATCAGCTAAATGACAAACCTTTTACTTGTATTAATTATATCCTTCATGCAAACCCCTTTGACTTATGTGTTAAAATGGAAAGCAATAGCAGTACCAACTTATTTTGAACCCATCTCCACTCCTTTAACTTATTAGGCATGGGGGTGTTGTGTCTTCCCACCTTCTAATAAAATAAGAATCCTTGACCGATCTGTACCCTTCTGTCTGTCAGCTATAGTGGGTACCAGTGATGATATTATTATAATAAATGCAAGTGATAATTAGTATTGTGGAAATGTACATAAAGAGACCTAGTATTGAACAGTCCAACAAAGGTAGCATTTAAATAAATTAAAATAATTGGTTTTTATTAAAGAACTGTCTAATTTTCCCCTTTCAGATGGTGATTCTGGAGAAGTGGACGAGTCCGCCAACCAACAGAACTTTGAAGATGGTATAAGGGAATGCATTGATGGACTCTGTGAGAAAAGGTTTGTAGATTTGGGAGTAACCTTTTTTTTGTGGGGGTGACTGACCAATTGTATACTTTTACTCTTCACCAACAATGTGACAAATTGGAAAAGTTGTTCAGACATGTTTTGACTCTATTGCAGGCATTGTCAGGTTAGAATGAGAGACAAACCTGTGTGTAAGGTAAGTATGTTGTAATTTTGAGGAATAGGTAATAAATATCTTTATCAGGTGCTATATTCATGAAGGACCTTTTTTTATTTTTATTATTTTTTTTTTTTATTTTTTTTTTTTTATTTATTTATTTATTTTTTTTTTTTTAACTTTCTGATAAAAATATTTAACTCTTTCTCAAAGGTCTAACACACTTTCCCTATACATGGATTTGTCTCCCACTCTGTCTTGAAGGTGATTGACATAAATAGTTGACCACAAGTTTATAAAATTGTCATTTTTTTGCTTTTTATTAGTGACTTGATTAAATAAAATTTAGGAAAAAGTGCATACTGATAATTTTTCTCAATTTTAAAACTTGAGCACTTTAAATTTTTAAGTGTGTGTAAAATTATATAATGATCCTAGATTGATGTAGTGTCTATATATATACTAATAATAGTATCAATCAGTAGAAATAAATTTGTTTTAGACATTATTCTAATAAATTAAGATTTATTAATGGGAATAAAAGTATATAAAAAAAAAAATATAATAAAAATTAGTTTCTTTGATTTTATTTGATAAGTCATCAGAATTCTTTAAATGTGCTGAATTGACAGAACCAACTATAGGGTATTCAGATGATTGCAATTGCTCTAGTGGTGCTGCCAATTCCAAAGACTGTTGTATTGGAATGTTGATGTCAAGTGTATTTTTTGTAGGCCATATAATGTGGGTATTAAACTTGAAGCATAAAATTAAAAAAAAAAAAAAAAATCACCATGGTTGATTTGTCAAGACTGGCTTGATATTATCAAATTGGAGATGATCTTAGCATGTGGCACAATTGGGAAGTGTCTGAAAACCATGCTATATTTTGACCTAAGCTTTGTTAGTGGAATTGGGTTCATGAAATTACATACACATATATACACTAGAAACTTGTTTAACAGCAACTCTTGATCATTGAGAGAAAACTTTGTTCACACTATCAATCTGTATTGCAAATATTTTACAAAAACACAAAAGTATGGTAATTGATCAAGTTCTAAATACATTTTGTTTTAAGTTTAACTGAAAGTGGGTGGATGGGGTCTGGTGGAAGCAATCTATTTTGTATATAAAAGTATCATGATCTTTTTCAAATGTTATATAGAACAAATGATCTTGAATACATTTCTATATAATGGTATATATAGAACAAATGATCACATTCAAATACATTTCTATGTTATGTAGAACAAATGATCACATTCAAATACACTTCTATGTTATGTAGAACAAATGATCACATTCAAATACACTTCTATGTAATGTAGAACAAATGATCACATTCAAATACACTTCTATGTAATGTAGAACAAATGATCACATTCAAATACACTTCTATGTAATGTAGAACAAATGATCACATTCAAATACACTTCTATGTAATGTAGAACAAATGATCACATTCAAATCACATTCAAATACACATTCTATGTAATGTAGAACAAATGATCACATTCAAATACACTTCTATGTAATGTAGAACAAATGATCACATTCAAATACACTTCTATGTAATGTAGAACAAATGATCACATTCAAATACACTTCTATGTAATGTAGAACAAATGATCACATTCAAATACACTTCTATGTAATGTAGAACAAATGATCACATTCAAATACACTTCTATGTAATGTAGAACAAATGATCACATTCAAATACACTTCTATGTAATGTAGAACAAATGATCACATTCAAATACATTTCTATGTAATGTTATGTAGAACAAATGATCACATTCAAATACATTTCTATGTAATGTTATGTAGAACAAATGATCACATTCAAATACATTTCTATGTAATGTTATGTAGAACAAATGATCACATTCAAATACATTTCTATGTAATGTTATGTAGAACAAATGATCACATTCAAATACATTTCTATGTAATGTTATGTAGAACAAATGATCACATTCAAATACATTTCTATGTAATGTTATGTAGAACAAATGATCACATTCAAATACATTTCTATGTAATGTTATGTAGAACAAATGATCACATTCAAATACATTTCTATGTAATGTTATGTAGAACAAATGATCACATTCAAATACATTTCTATGTAATGTTATGTAGAACAAATGATCACATTCAAATACATTTCTATGTAATGTTATGTAGAACAAATGATCACATTCAAATACATTTCTATGTAATGTTATGTAGAACAAATGATCACATTCAAATACATTTCTATGTAATGTTATGTAGAACAAATGATCACATTCAAATACATTTCTATGTAATGTTATGTAGAACAAATGATCACATTCAAATACATTTCTATGTAATGTTATGTAGAACAAATGATCACATTCAAATACATTTCTATGTAATGTTATGTAGAACAAATGATCACATTCAAATACATTTCTATGTAATGTTATGTAGAACAAATGATCACATTCAAATACATTTCTATGTAATGTTATGTAGAACAAATGATCACATTCAAATACATTTCTATGTAATGTTATGTAGAACAAATGATCACATTCAAATACATTTCTATGTAATGTTATGTAGAACAAATGATCACATTCAAATACATTTCTATGTAATGTTATGTAGAACAATTTTGAGAATAAATGAATTTTCTAAAAATCATTAATTATTGTTTACCCCAATTTACATATATAAATAATTTTACTTTTCTGAGAATCAGTTTTTGACTTAGTTTGTAATTTAGATCAAAGACTGATATCTGTCTCTTGGAGGAAATTTATTTATGCAAATATTTCAGCCAAAAAGCAAGTAAGAATCTCCAATTTATATTTGTTTTACTTTTCAAGTTTGAATTAAGGGGAAAAAATTAACCAAAATCACTTTATGATTATTTTTGGAGCTATTTTAACTTCGAAACAAGAGTTGTGTAACTTCCTTGCATGTGTCCCAATCTGAAGATTAATCTACTCAAAATAGACCAAAAAACTGTTTATATTATGTGAGATGTGGGTGTGAAAATAGGTCATGGAGTACATTGCCCTTTGGCTATTTTGGTTCCGGACATCTTACAATGACCAGTAGGTTCAGTCCACTTAACTTTCTTCAGAGCTATTTATACAAGATAACAAACACTTCTATTACTGCTCTGTTCTTTATTTAAATTCTTTTCTTAATCACTAGTCTTATTTATAAAAGTTTTTTTTTTTTACTTCCCATAGTTTAATTTAGTTCTTTTTTTACTTTAGTTATTCTTATTCATTGCTTTTATATAGTTGATTATAATTAACTTTTTCACTTGGAGATATATTTGTTTGGTTTGCAGTATTTTGGGAACATCATGTGTTTTACTTGCAGCAAATTAAGCATTCACAAATTTAGAAACAGAAAATAGTGTTGAAATGTAAACAGGCTTTAATTAATTTTTTTTTTTTTTTTTTTTTTTTTTTTAGAAAAATGCATAGTTTGTATTATAACTTTTTTTTAATAAAAACTTTTTCTTAAAACATTCAAGAGAATAAACACACACACACAGTGGGTAGCAAAAATATTTAACACATTGTTTTTTTTTTAATAAATTTCACAATAAAAAGTAGTTCAATTTGAATGATACTTACTTCAAATATTTTAATGAACATTGTCTAACTAAACATAAAGGAAAATTGAGAAACCTTGTTTTATGTACTTTTATTGCCAATTTTCAAATTTGTGCAAAAGTAGCTAAAAATAAGTTGGAATCAGCTGTTGGCCTTGGTATGTCAATTAGTTTAATTCAAAGACAATTCTGAACTGAGAGCCATGAAGAAGGCAGCAGGGAAACCACTCCACCGCCATTCAAAAGAACAGGCAATTATTCCTGATTAAAGAAAAGATATTAAGTTGTGGAGAGTCATGATCACTTATCCTAAAGGAACATAATTTTTCAAACGTTTTATACACTAGTGAATGTTATGTGGTGTATGCTCAAAATTATTTTAAATGACCTGTCTCTTCCCCCTTTTGTGTGTGTACTCTTGCCTAATATTTATTTTTGATTACTTTGTAAGTCATTTATTCTTATTTTTCTAGCCAACAAACCCGTATTAATTCATTGACGTTGCTGAGCAAAACCCTCTCAATGAAGTACATCTATGACTTCCTTATGAACATGTAAGTAGTAAGGGCAAAAGGACTTGCTTCAATTTTTGAGAAATAAGTTGAACAAAACACTACTTCTGTCCATGATAATTGTTGTATTTGTATATTACTCTCTTGATTATTAGCAACACTTGTTGATTTATACATGTCCAAATGACATTTATTTTGTTTAAACCTGTCAATAGTAAAAAAAAAAAAAAGAAAGAAAAAAATAAAGTGTAATATGGCAAAAAAAAAGTCTCAAAATTTCACTTGTATTTATATATTTTATCAGAATTATCAGGAATTTATTTAAAACTTAAGGCAAAACTTGGAATGACAAATTGGGGTGAAGAAAAAAGGCCATGAGTAACAGGCATGTATTGTGGGTGTCTGAAATAGGCAGAAATGCCAGACTAACAGCATTTTGGGGGAGACTATAGAAAAACTGGAACTGTGTCAGGTGGTATCTTTCTAACCCTCTTGAGTAATTTTTTTTTTTTATTTTTTTATTTTTATTCTTTTATTTTTATTTTTTTTTTTAAATTTTATTAAAATTATTTTTTTTTTTATTAAAATTATTTTTTTTATTAAAGTTGTTTTTTTTTTTATTTATTTATTAAAGTTTTTTTTTTTTTTTTTTTTTTTTAAGTTTTAACAGTAAGATGCACCCTGTACAATGTCTGAGGGCCACTTGAGGTAGAGGGTTGTGTTAGGAGGCAATTTGTATAGATAGGAGGGGAAGATAATGGTTAACTCTAGACTTCAACAGTTGATTGTAGTGATCGGGTGTGGGGGCATCCTTTTGCAAGTCAGTTTCACAGAGCAGTAGTTCATGCGAAGCTGTTTGAGTGGAACTTACTTCTCACCAATGGAATACAGTAGGAATGTGGGTAGTTTTCTACAATGTAAGAGCATGGCGGGTCCTTGCTGTGAAGGTTAGGCCTAGCGGAACCAGTTGCAAAAATAAATGAATTCAAGAACTATTGTGTTGGTCACAAATATCATAAGTGAACTTGATACCTGATTAATTTAATCAGTGGTTTGCATTGCTAAGTTGTTAACAACTCAAAATGATATTCCAGATTCTTGCTTATGGTGAAATCATGCTGAAACTTCCAGTTCTCATTCGATCACCAAAATTAAGCAGTGTCAAGCCCAGTCAGTACTTAAATGGAGGTTCACTTGATGTAGACATGCATGACCCTTGCTCAAGCTTTCTACCAACTGGTCAATGATTACCCCATGTTGCATTTAATTTAGATTCTCAATCTCATTGGTATGCACTGAAAGCTGGGAAAGGGCCTGCTGCATGCTCACACAAGGTAGCAAGATGAATGACAAACACCACATTGAGAAACTGAGAACACAAATCCTGTTTTTAAGGTTATAGTTACATTTTATTCGGGGATTTGCCTGGGTGGATAGGTAGGTGATGTGCAAACAACTTCTATGTTGAAATACCAGGTACTGTAAGCTTTGATGTGTGTGTGACATAATGGATAATGGTTCATATTGTTAATCCAGTTGGGTTTGTTATATTTACTTACGTGCAAATACCCTTGGGAAAGGTATGAATCCACCTCTTCTCGCTCCAGCTATGGGTTAATTAGTAAGTCTTTTATCACTAAATCATTATCTCAAGAAAAGAAATAATTCTTACAACCTAAAAATATTTTTTGGCTTTAAATAACTTGTAAAGGGTTGATAAACCATAGAAAATGAATCAATAAAATGCTAGGTTGATCTTGTGAATCCACTTTTCCCTTTGGCAACTCCTCACCCATCTAATCTACACATCTTGACATGTGGTTGGCAATATAAAAGGATAGGTTTGGAACCACATTATGGCCAAGTCAGTCTCCCACCAAGGGCAAACCACAATTGACTCTACGATCTCAAGCATTCCTGTTAAAAATCTTTCATCCACTTTTTTTATTTCCCTGTTTCCCTTCGGTCAAAGTGGATGCTACTTAGAGAACTTCAAAAAGAATGATCTGCTCAAAAAGAATAAAACAGAAACACTTGAGATTGAATTAAAATGACATTTTCCTGTCTTATGTGGGTGCCCATAGTATCATGTGGGGACACTAGGTATTGTAAGCAACCTCCTACAGTTAGAAATATTACAGCTTTACCCACAAAGTGTTGAATAAGTCATAAAAAAAAAAAGAAAGAAAGAATTAATCAAAACTCCTGATTCTTAGGGAATTAGGCATGTGAATACAATAAACTTCAGCTTAAAATTTTGTTACCAAACAATTAAATGCAATCCTGAATCTGTTTTAAATGCTTAAATGTAAACTTAAATGTTTTCTAAAAAAATGATTGTTTTCAAGCACTTAAACTCAATAAAAATGAATTTATGATCATATTTTATTTGCTAAATGTAAGAACTATTAGTGGATAGATATGATACAGGAGTTTTTTGGTTTTTTTTTTAATATTGTGGCCAGTTGCTAAACTTTTAATTTTGCATGTGTAAATACTGAGGCAAGTTAATCCAGGCTTAACGCTACAAAAAGGAGGGCTAAATTGATTGAATTATTACATTCACTTGTAATGCTGATATTGTAAACTATTGATAACCCATTTCTTGCTGAACACTCCAAAATTATTTTGTATTTTGTTGAAATGTGTTAAAAAGCAAAGACTGCTTCTGCATTTCTAATGATCTGTTTGACCTTGTGAAAGTTAAGACAAGTTCCAAACATTTACAGTCCTGCAGCACCTGAATGCCTGTGGCCACAATTGGTAAGCACTATTTCATTACACAGCATTAACATCTGTCACATAATCAGTTAGAGTTGCTGGAAATCTACTACTTTGTAAAAGTAGATTTCCAAAACCATATCTCATAACCAATTATATTAAGGAGTCTAAATTTGGTATTATTTGAAAGAGAAATCAATTTACTTTCATATGAAATCAACTTATAAGACTTGATTTTCAATAGTTTTGGTGATATATATTAATTGCACTAATATGATAAATTCAGATCTTTCAACATATTGATATCTCTGTTGTGTTCAGTGTTGTCACTGGCTTCAGCCCTCCAGAACTTAACATCACTTCATAGATGGTATCAACAAAAGACTTGTTTTATTAAAGGAGTGGAACAGATGTGACAGCAAGAGGAAGAGCTGCAAAAATACATATGCCACTTGTTGGCTTAGGTTAGACCACAAACAGAGATGCTGTCTGTTGAACCAGGGTGTGGGAAGCGTGCTTCAAAATTCCTGTGGCCATTTTGTGCTGTTTTTATCTTATATCCAAAACTTAGACAAAGGTAATCCATCACAGTCAGAATACCACACTCATCCTCTGCATTTTTGTAACATTTCTTAAGGGTGGATATTATTAAAAGAATGACAAGGACAATGCCATTTCACATTTAATCACTTGGGTAGGTTCAGAAAAATAAGATGGATTTCCTAATTTTGTTCTAGAAATTATTTGAAGTAATATTCTAAACATGGGGGTGGATTGATGCATCTATACCAGAATTTTGATCTGAAAAGTTCCCTGTATAAATTCATTTTTACCATTGAATCAGGTGCATTGACAAGAAAGAAGATTATTGAAATATTTGTATAAAATAAATTCTTTTGATTCTCATTAAACTATGGGCCTCAAGTGTTAATTTGTTTCTGTTTCTCTTCAGCAAATTCACAGTGGTTGAATATTTGACCCGCTGCCTAAAAAAGGGCAAAGGTGACGAGCAGGCTTTGGCTGCTCAGTGCATCAGCCATTTGTGTATTCAGTTGGGGGAGGATAGTGAGAACATCTTTGAAGACCTCCGTGAAACGTTTCTTTATATGCTCAACGATCAGTCGACACCTGTAAAAACACGTCAAAAGGTAAATGAAGATACTTTCACAAACTTTTTTCAGCATTACTTGAATAAACCAGTCCACTCATTAAAAAAAAAAAAAAAATTGGACAAGTATTTAGGGAATTGATTTTTGTCCATTAGTATTCCTTAGACCTTTGTCAGAATTGAAAATAGATTTAATTATTTATTGATTTAGAAGGGTTGGGGTTTCTGTTTATAATAATGATGTAGTGTAAAATCAATACTTAAGTTATCTGTACAGTTGTTCTGTATATGAATACAGTTTTTTTTTTTTTTTTTTTTTGCTGTTTTGTTTTTTTGCTTTGCTGTTTTTACAAAAAGATTTTATTTTAAATAAAGGAGAAATGAATATATACATTTTCTAATTAAACAAAAGTTACCTAAATTAATAAAAGTATATATCCTTTATTTTTCATTTAAGATAATTATCCCCCGCATATTTGTGCATGTACTTTGCAAAAACTTCCCACCAAAATAAAAAGGTTTTAAAAAAGTTAAATTTTTTTGTAATTCCAGAAAATTAAAAAAAAATGTAGATATCAATGACGATAGTTTCACTCTTTGTAAATAATAAACTAAGTCCAGATAACTGTAAAATGTCAGGGATTGATTTATGACTGTATTTCTGTTGTGTAATGTATTTTTCAATTTTGATATGTTGTGGCTTGAATGTCTAATGAATGCTAATCTACAAAAATGATTCCTCCCAAAGTTTTTTCCATATTTTTTTACAAGTGGACCAATCTATTTAACCATTATCACTCTGTGACTTTATATGGTGTACAAAATGTTTATCCTGCTACTGAAGGTGACTCATATCACTGAAGAACTGTTTGAATTTCATAGTTGTGCTGCCATATCCTGCTGTGGCAACAAAAAACAACTTTGAGTGAAATTAACAATAAGGAGACTGTAATGGAGAGGCCTTGAAAAAGACTGCAGTGGAAAGGGAAGTAATATTAATAATGCAGTGCTAAAGGCTAAATAGATTATTTAAATGGTGCAACCTCAATTTGATGCACACATGGCAATCATGACATTAAGGTCAAGTCTAAAACCTGGCTATTCAACTATTTAATGGCACTTATTTTGTTTGTGTAGCAATACAGATATTAAATGTTATTGAAAATGATATTAATAAGAATTTATATTTTTACTATCTATCTTGTAATTAAATTTTTTTTTTGCATTCTGAAAATAATTGTTACATTAGCATTTAGCTTATCAAATGCATATCCACTGCATGAAATGAATAAAGACCTGGTTTTATCTTTAAATATATAATTTGACTATTATAGATTATTAAAAAATGTTTGTTTACATAAATAGAATATATATTATTGATACAATTTAATTATTTTGATCAAGTGATATGAGAAACTGTTTTGTTAACCTTTCATCACTCTGACTTCATTTATTGGAGGTGATTGGTCTCTGAACAATAGTGTTTGAATTTCATGGTTGTGTTGTCTTATCCTGCTATGGCAACAGAAAACAACTTTGAGTGAAATTAACAATAAGGTTACTGCAATTGAGAGGCCTTGAAAAAGAATGCAGTGGAAAAGGAAGAAATATTGTGCAGAGTGCTAAAGGTTAAGGCAATAATGCCACTAAGACACAAGGCGTTACTGAGTGAAAGAATAAGAAAAAAACCTTATTAAGGAGCAAGAGCGATAAAAGAACAGGAATTAAGAAGACAGTAGATAACAACACTGTGTTCCTTGTGCCATATTTGTATATATTTATACAATTAATATTTTCATTACATATTAACAATGTGGGCTGTTTTTTTATTAATGTAAATTGGGGGACACACAGACAAATTGTCTTACTTGACTTAATAAAAGATTTATCAGTTTTTGTTAGGTTTTTTTTTTTTTTTTATCATTTCATCCCAATTAATCTTTATCACTCTGTGACTTCGTTTGGATTTAAAAAAACAAAAAACAAGGTAATTCTGCCACTGAAAGTGATTCTGATATCTGAACAACAATGTGTTTGAATTTCATAGTTGTGTTGTCATGTCCTGCTATGGCAACATAAAACATGTTTGAATGAAATTAACAATAAGATAACTGCAACTGAGAAGCCTTAAAGAAAAAAACAAAGAATGCAGTGTGAAGGGAAGAAATATTAATAATGTTGAGGGCTAAAAGTTATGCACTGCCTCTTCTTTTATTCAAACTTTGTTTTAGAGTGAGCAACTTATAACTGCAAAGAACATCTTGTCTGAATTATGATAGATTAAGATGTCTTGATAATTGTATGTGGTTTGCTTGGATTAATTTCCTTGTCTGTATTTTTTATCCTGTTTATTTTTATTAGTACTTTTCAGCCTGTCACAGCAGGTGTCTGTTGTGTTCTAGAATTTTTTGAAACCTTGTTTAAGGGAAGCTTGCACATTCATTCTCATGGAAATCAAAAGAAATGATTAATTAAACAGAGCGCATAGAATGATAGTCTAACATTTTCGCCCCAGCCCCTCAACCTCCGGCATCTTTCTCTCTGGGTTGAGGTGCCTACTCTGTCCTAACCGAACTTAAGGGAGTGGCCATAGGTCCCCTGCGCATCTGTAGATTATTCGACCGGTCCGCTGGTTTAATCCTTTTTCCTGCCCACGTTGTGATTTGTTTGATCCAGAAAGCAGAAGTGATGTCCGTCCATTCACGGTCTACTGATGTAGACATGGCTGGGGAGTCTGTGCTAAGAAATTTAGAATGCAGCAAAAAAAAAAAATTGATATCTGCAGAAAATTGGACAAACAACTATTCAGTGGTTGAATTGTTAATGTCTTTTATATAGCAGAAAAGAATAGTAGAGAAAAGAAACTGGTTACAGAACTCATCCCAACGCTTGCCCAGGGGCAATTCTCTCTTCTCTTTTCAAGAATTTTCTCCAGCCTTTTTCAGCATAACTATGCATTTATATAGATAAACCCAGCTGGATATAACTGACCCTCGGCCTTCCTACTTCGGACGCAATTATCACTGGATTCTGGCTGCTTCAACCAAAATCATGTGAATTCCAAAGTTCCTTCTAGCTTACTCAGCTCTATTTCAATTTTTAATTGATAAAAATTATTTCAACAATTTCCCCATCAGTAAACAAAATGCTCTGATTTAATTTCACTATTCATATCTACTCCAATTTCATTAAAAAAAAAAAAAAAAAAAAAAAGAATATGTATGTATCTATGTATGTATGTATGTATCTATGTATGTATGTATGTATCTATGTATGTATGTATGTATCCATGTATGTATGTATGCATCCATGTATGTATCTATGTATGTATCTATGTATGTATGTATGTATGCATCTATGTATGTATGTATGTATGTATGTATGTATCCATGTATGTATGTATCCATCCATCCATGCATGCATCCATCCATGTATGTATGTATCCATCCATCTATCCATGTATGTATCTATGCATCCATCCATCCATGTATGTATGTATCCATCCATCCTATATCTATCCATCCATCCATGTATGTATGCATCCATCCATATCATGTATGCATCCATTCATCCATGTATGCATCTATCCATGCATCCATGTATCCATCCATCCATGTATGTATGCATCCTATGTATGTATGTATGTATCTATGCATCCATCTATCCATGTATCTATCTATCTATGTATCTATGTATGTATCCATGTCTATGTATGTATCTATCTATGTATGTATCTATCTATGTATGTATCTATCCATCCATGCATGTATCCATCTATGTATGCATCTCATCTATGTATGTATCATCTCTATGTATATCATATATCCATGTATGTATCTATCATGTATGTATCCATCCATCTATGCATCTATCCATCCATGCATGCATCTATCCATGTATCCATCCATCCATGCATCCATCCATCCATGCATCCATCCATGCATGCATCCATCCATGTATGCATCCATCCATCCATCCATCCATCCATCCATCCATGCATGCATCCATCCATCCATGCATGCATCCATCCATCCATCATCCATGCATGCATGCATCCATCCATCCATCCATGCATGCATGCATCCATCCATCCATCCATCCATCCATGCATGCATCCATCCATCCATGTATGTATCTATCCATCCATCCATGTATGCATGCATCCATCCATCCATCCATCCATCCATGCATGTATGTATCCATCTATCTATGCATGTATGCATCTATCCATCCATGCATGTATGCATCCATCTATCCATCTATGTATGCATCCATCCATCCATCTATGCATGTATGCATCCATCTATCCATCCATCTATGTATGTATCCATCCATCCATGTATGTATGTATCTATCTATCTATGTATGTATGTATCTATCTATCTATGTATGTATGTATGCATCTATTCATCTATGCATGTATGTATCTATCTATCTATCTATGTATGTATGTATTCATCTATCCATATGTATGTATCCATCTATCTATCTATGTATGTATTCATCTATCCATCATGTATGTATGTATCTATCTATCTATGTATGTATGTATGCATCTATCTATCTATCTATGTATGTATGTATGTATGTATCTATCTATGTATGTATGTATGTATCTATGTATCTATCTATGTATGTATGTATCTATCTATCTATCTATCTATCTATCTATGTATGTATGTATGTATCTATCTATCTATCTATCTATCTATCTATGTATGTATGTATCTATCTATCTATCTATGTATGTATGTATGTATGTCTATCTATCTATCTATCTATGTCTGTCTGTCTGTCATTATTACCAGGGGGCAGTATTCCAATATAATTAAAGAAACTGTGGAGAGCTATAATCATTTAAGCCTCGAAGTGATAGGTTTTTGTACCAAACATAAGTGTTGTTTAGAATAGTCATGCCAATAGGGAATTTTTGATTCCTATAACAATAAAAATGGAGAAAATTATTTGATTAAAATAATCTGCCTGCCATACAAAACAAACCACAGTACCTGGGGAGGTGAAGGAATTGACAGAAATAATTTAATCAAGCTGGCTGTTGTATTTAATATGTAAAGGAAGTGACCTAATCTTAGAA
>CAHIKZ030003431.1:2410000-2597500 GCA_903632075.3 Acanthosepion pharaonis
ATTTTTGAGTTGGGATCTATAGTGGAACACACCTATTCTATAGTTAATAGACTCTCCCACCTATAATAAGTAGGAGTAGTAGCAGTTGCTCAGGGGGTCGCTCAGTCAGTCGATGTCCGACAACCGTTAGTCGGATGCTAAAAGTATCAGCGACCACAACTAGATTTCTCTGCGTCATTACCTATTATATCAAGTTCCTAACGTTTTGTACGTCGAACCTATTTTAGGACCGACTTAGTACAAATACAAGCCTCCACTGTGAAACCACTCCACAACAGGATCTAAAATCAAATTCCCCTCTCCATTTCTATTTTCCCCCACAATACCCTTGTAGGTTCCTAGCATAGAAATTTTAACAACTTCAAGAATAAAAATGCTTTTTGTTTCAAATTAAGGCAAAATAAGATAAGATGAACAAAATTATTCTTTAAAATTGAACAAATTTTAACATCTTATGTCTTAATTTTTTTTTTTTTTTTTTTCTTTTTTTTTTTTAAAAACCTCTCTTGTGCATTGACTGTTGGTGTTCTTTGGGCAAGTTCAAGAGAACTTTTTGAGCATTCATCTTCAAGATATTACCAATATTCTTGTGGGCAAAGGCATAAAGTAAATTTCATAGCTATCTGCTACCCCACCCCAATCAGGTAAAGGTAATTATTAACCATTTCTTCAAGAAGATACATGCATGTATGAACTGCTGACTATGAGATTATGTACTTTCTCCCAGAAACCTTAACTAAGGTCTATTCAGCATAATTACAGTATAAACCACAGGTGGGCTATGTGTTCAACAACATGAATATGAACTGAGCAGGTGTCTGCAACAGAGGATTGTCTTCTCTCTTTTTCCCACCCCAGCAGATAGGGTGTACTTGCAACTGAGTAACAAGCCATTATTGTGTGTATATTTTGGTAGCATATTTTCATTCAAGCATATTTGTTTGAATAATTTAGATGTATTATGTCTATTTTAGTTTCAATCCTTTCAAGTCCATGAATTAATTTCTTGGTGGCTGTAGAAAATTAAGAAAAATTCCAAAATTTTCTTTCAAATAATTTTTATTTTCCCAAGTACTCTCAATCTCATCTAAGACAGGGTTTGTATATCTATGTTAACACCATAAATTCAAAATTTTTTTATTTTTATTTTTACCTCTATGCAAGGGAGGTAACTTATGAGATTTTTTTTACCTCACAATCATTTGAAAGAAAATTTTTGAATTTTTCCTAATCAGTTTTTTTTTATAGCCACCAAGAAATTAATTTGTGGACTTGAAAAGATTAAAACTAAAATAGACATATGTCTAAATTATTTAACTAAACATGCTTGAATAATATATATATATATATATATATATATATATATATATATATATAAAAATTTGTAGTTTGATGAATTGGATCGTGATTACAATTCCAATGGAATATTAGTGTTTGAGCCTTTTATATTATATTCTTGCTCTATCCTGGATATTGAGCTCTACCTGGATTTTATCCTCTTGGAAATAAGGATGTTACAACGGAAACATGTCAAAATCACCATGCTATTACAGTGTTTTGATGGCGTATCCATGCATCTCATCAAGCGTTTGTAAATTACTCTCTTTTTTTTTTTTCTTTTTTTTTTTTTACCTGGATGGAGATATATATACACACACACTTAAGGAATAATTAATCAAACCCTTTGATAAATATTACACAAAACTCACCCAAAAGATTGAAGCTTTTATTAATTTATTGACCACTTTCTTAAAAAAAAAAAAAGTCTGCATATGCTAAATTTTTGGTTTTTATTGACTGTGTTACACACACACACACTGTTTGTCCCTAGTGGCTTGTTAGACAAAACATATTTCCACAATCTGTAACCTACCATATTTTGGTGCTTATAAGACTCATTTTTTTTTTTCCTATAAAATATCTCCAAAACCACTCTGCTCCCGATGAATCGAAGGTCAGTTAAGGAAGTTAGCATCTCTTTTAATTATTACATTAAAAAGAGCATAAATTTGGTACTTCTTGGTCTGTGATGAATTCCTCATGATTAGTCAAGTTTTCTGAAATATGCTATTGGGTGGGAGGCCTATGAAATACAAGGAAAAAAAACTTCAGATTTCTTCCTTCATAATTTGGAGGGGGCTAAAATGTATTTGAGCTTCTTATAAGCAACAGACTATAGTAAATCTTGATGAAAATCATTCTGCTTGATTAATTTCTGTGGTCTAGCATGTTCTGAATTTGCTATACTAGACTTTTTTGGACCACAGTTTGTCAAAATTTAGTGCTTTATAAATTCATTAAAATATAAGCAATGTTCAGTTTTAAAAATGGGCAAAAAAAAAAAAAAAATTGTTTCAAACTGACTCCAGGTTTAATGTTTAAGATGAATGGTTAAGAAAGCCTAGACAAACAATTTTCAGTTATTATAATTTATATTGCACAAATTGTATTTGAAATCTTATTACTTAATAGTATGACAAAAAACATTGTTAAAATTGATAAATTTTCTAACATTTTTGGTTCCTGGCCATAGCAAAACCTCTCCTAAACTTTGTCATTCAACTTGTGCAAATCTACTTTATTTCAGTTATTTGTCCAAAATTATTGGACTCTTGGAGAGTCCTGATGTTGAACTGAGGATTGTGGCAGGGGAGACAATTGCACTGATGTATGAACTACAAAGAGGAATTGATGAAGTAAGATTACAACAATGATTCTTTTCCTGTTTTTATTTACCATATATACATTTGAAGACCTAATTTTGAAGCTAATTTTAAGGGGGTCACATCATACACTAGATATAAAATTAGTGTATGTACTGCTGGACCTGGCTATGCCGTTGATCAAGTTATATATCCATTTACTGTAGTCAAAAAGTACAGCTGTATTTAAAATAAACATGATTTTAATAAAACTGATGTTTTATTTAACTGTATCCAATAATAATGCATGTAATATTCACATATTAGTATCGTATTATAAAATACACACATAGTAAATATCAATTTTTCCATTTTTTTTTTTTTTTTTAGGCTTATAAGATATTTAGCTGCTTCTCATTCAGTTGTTTATGGCTGTACATGTTTACGCAAATAATATAGCGTTATAACGATTCTGTTATCATTCTCCTTTTTGGAGATTTATTTTCTTTTTTCATTTGTTTTTTCCTTCATTATTTAAAATTCTTACTTAGCCTTGAAAACTTGATATTATATACAAATTCATGATTTTGTAATGTTTAAAAAACCCACTAAAATTTTATCCTTTTGCAGGAATTTGAAGGAGAGAACATGAGCAATTTGTGTGAATCTTTAAAGCATTTAGCTACAGATGGCAGCAAACATCGTGCCAAGAAAGACAGGCGTCAGCAAAGATCAACCTTCAGAGATGTCCTCAGGTCCATTGAGGTAAATTTTTTTTCTTTTTTTTTTTTTATGGATGGCTTTTCAGTTCCTATGATGGAGAAATTTGCACAATGTGCATCAACCTTGGCAAATTTGCTACTAAGCCCCCTGAACTGTTTTGTCAGGATTTTGGCAAATATTCTTTGGGACACTTTTTTAAAGGGTGGCAAGTGTGTTTCAAGGTTGGTTGAGTATTCGTTAAAGATGAAGAGGGAGGGACCACTTACCAATGTAGGATGGAGAATGTGTCTTCATCCATTAGAACTGTCACTGAATGATCTTTCTTTTTCTCCATGAAGAACTCTGGCTTGAATGCACCTTGCTGCTTTTACAGCTCTTGATACTCTGGATTTAGGCTTGCATCTGTTGACCACAAACCCACTTTTTTGGGGGGTGGGGGTGGGGATGAACTAATATTAAAACCATGCACACACACTTTTTTTCTTTTTATTTCATAGGTAAATTGATATTGACCGACTGATTTGTTTTTTTTATGGCTTAACTTTTTTTTTTTTTTCTTCTTCTTCTTGCTAGTAAACCCTGCATTAATCCAAGCGTGAGTGAGTTCAATGAAAGTGCAATCTGTCAAAAAACTTTGATAACCATCATCTTGTACAAATGAAATTTTCCTATTTTTTTTTTTAGTATGAATAATGTTACATTTTGTCTGTGCTGATGAAAGGCTCAGCAAGATTGATGTTGTTAATCAACCATCTAAATTAGGAGCCAAGATAAGATTGGCTAAAGAGACTAAAGCTAATGTTATTATTTTTATCTTCCATTTCAGGAGTTTGAATATCCTGCAGCCATGATTAAGATAGGATCAGAGTGCCTTTATTTAGACAGCTGGGCAAGGAAGAAACAGTACGACAGCTTTTGTCAATTGCTTGGCTCCGGGACGCACCAACATTTTCAGGTGACTTTTAAAAAAAATTTAAACTTTTTGAAATAATATATTCAAAAAAATAGATGGATTTCCAAAGCGGGTTTTCCATATTTGACACTACATAATCTTCCTAACCACACTCTTCTACTTGGATTGAATTTATGGCTGTACATGTTTACACAAAGAATATTGTGTTATAACAATTCTGTTATCAGTCTCTTTTCTGGAGATTTCTTTTCTTTTCATTTGTTTTTTCCTTCATCATTTAAAATTCTTACTTAGCCATGAAAACTTGATATTATATTCACCAAAAGAATTGAGGAAAAAATATTTACTTACTACATTTTTAAAAATTTTTTTTTTTTAAATGTCCTCAATAATCAAACTGCAGAAAGGAGATTGCCAACCCTCACCCCATTATATTAGAGTGGCTGTACATGTAGCTTAGCCATCAACATCCCCCAAAAAAGGATTGGTCTTTGCACAAACATCATTAGGAAAGATATGAATTTTAACCTAATAGGTCAAATAGCAGGGCAGAATGAGCTTTTTAGCCTTGGCTGGCTGCTGCTGAACTAGGAGAAGGACATCTTTGAATTTAAAACCAGTTGGGCATGAGCTAATAGTTTCACTCTGAACAAAAATGTTTTGAATATTGAATAAATGGGTAGGTTGAAATAAGGACACTGAAGTGGATTTTTCTCAAAAATGAAAAATAAATAAAATAATAAAATAAAAAAAAATAAATAAAATAAATATAAATAATAAAATAAATATAAATATAAATAAAATAAAAAAATAAAAAAAATAAATATAAATAAAAAAATTAAAAAAATAAATATAAATAAATAAAATAAATATAAATAAAATAAAAAAAATCACTCTGGCTTATTTATTTGAAACTCAGAGGTACAACAGTAAAATAATTCCTGAATCATCCATGTAACTTCTTTATATACAAAGGTGAAACAATTAAAATATATATTTTACAATCTTTACTATCTAGGAAAAATTTGTCAGTAGTCAGTTTATTCTACCTGCCATATGTATGGATAATCTTTTCATAGCTTAAAAGAAAAAGATTCCATTTGTCCTTGGTATTTTTAGAACAGAAAAATATACTATTGAAAAATAGAAAATACATTGTTCAGGAAAATTGTTTTATCAAAGCACATATAGTAATACACTATTTCTTCATAAAAACAAAAGTTTTAAATCTCTTGGGACTAATAAGTATGCATAGAAAATTTGAGGGTTTTACAGGAAAGGACTTGGCCATGTGTATATCAGGGAAACCCTTCTCAATCATTGGTCAAATGACAGTTTTAACATCAAGAATATTTTTGGCATTGTGAAATTTTTGTTTTTGGTCAGTTGTCCTATGAGCTGCTTGTAAATTTAAGGGAGCTTTCATCACATTACTAAAACCAACTTCTCATGCTTTTGTAATCCATTGCCAAAGATGCAGGAAAATGCAATGGTCGGCTTCCTGTACCACTCCAGTAAGTACCTGACCCCCACATGCTGTGCCATACCTTTACAATAGTCAGATCAGGCTGAAATGGGAGTACTGTTGTCATATTTAGACAGGAGCTGGCCAGTCCTCTCTTTCCAGTCTCAATAAAATTCAAATGCATATCTGAGCCCCTTTTCCACCCACAGCTCTCTCTTACAGGTGGGATGTGGTAAGCCTCTCACTGCTCTCTGGAAAATGCTCAGACGTACTACATTCATTGATACTGCCAGGTCTAACCTTCATGATTGTGACCCACCATGCCACTCACATTGTAGCAAACCACCCACACTCCTTCCATATTCCATCTGTGAGAAGTCAGTTTCATTTGAACAGCTTCTTCCCACAAAGCTACTGCTCTGGAACTTCCAAGAGCATGTTTCCCTGATCACTACACTCTTAACCTGTTAGTCAAGAGTTAACTATTATCTCCCCACTCCTATCTGTATAAACTGCCTCTTGATGTAACCCTCTACCATGAGCCTTACTACATAATTAAAAAAAAAAAATAGCTAAACGAAAATGCCAATTTAAAAATATCCTTGGGTGTCTGACACTCCTGATCAGATTGTTCAGTGATGAATTATATCTTTTAAATAGGCAGTTATTTTAAAAATTTGCTTTATCCATAAAAAGCCTCCACTCACACGATTTAAGCTGGGCAGTGCAAAAAGTGTTTTAGGAATTACTTTTAATAACTATTATCTTCAGAAACGATAAAGATTGTTCAACACCAAACAAGATTGGTATGATTCTTGCACGTTTCAAGTGTCTGGCCGATACAAAATATTAGGAGGTAAACCATTCCTAGTTCGAAAAACATGAAGTCGTGGACCCAAAAAAAGTGAATTTGTAAAACTTTTAAATTGGCACTGAGCGATGTTTTTATGTAATTTATTTTCACCACATATTCCATTGTGCCAATTGGTTTGCATTTCACAAAATATTAGTAATGGAAGTAAGGAAATGTGTTCACTGGGCAGGAACCTCCCCCTCAATACTCCCCCCCCCATAAATCTGCTTTTTTATTCTAACCTATCCTTTTATTTTGGGCTTGAGAGTATAAGGAACTTTAAAAGAAACAAATCTAATTCAGTTGTGCTTATATCATTTTCTTTTTTAAGGTAAATTTGTTGCTTCGAGATGTCTTTGATCTTGGTGCTCCACCTTTGGTTGTAGACAGTCCAAATCAGAGAGCAAGGAAAATGACCAAAGGGGAGAGGGTAAGTTAAAAAAAAAAATTTATACACATTTACTTATTTCAACAATCTCTTAAAACTTCATGCCTTGTTACTTTACTACCTGCTGATCCATCAATAATTGATTTGGTAAACTCATACTTTCTACACTGTTGGAATATAGTCGTTATGGGCAGATGCTGCTCTGTGACCAAATCCCTTTCCTATTCAACATTGGTTGATGCTTCATCCTGGTTAAAAAGCTAGGATTTCCAAAACAGGTTTTCCATATTTCACACTACACAATCTTCCTAACCACACTTCTCCCAATTTTGTTGAACAATGGATAACTGACTTTTTCAGCCAAAAGTATTGAAGAAAAAAATATTTATTTACACTATCATATTTCCCTATATTTCTGAGATGAGGTATTATATACACTATTTACATTGTTCAGACTATCGTCTTCATCTTTGTTGCCATATTTATCACAACGTTTCAGTCATCATACGCTCTGGCCGCCTTCAGGGGGTTGGAATGTCGAATTGAACCCTTTATTTCACTCACTGGGGTAGACTGTTCTAGTTCCACGTGCCATGTCTAATGGATGTCAGTTATCTACTGTTAATTCTCCTCTCAAGTTCTCCACTGCCTTAACCAGGTATTGAACTTGCACTCTTTGGGTCCTGTTACTGGACCTAACTTACGCCTTTATCCACTGTGCCATGTGTCTTCAAGTGACATCCATTAGACATGGCACGTGGAACTAGAACTAGAACTGCCAAGTGAAACAAAGGGTGAAACTCGACATTCCAACCACCTGAAGAAGGCTGGAGTGTACAACGGGTGAAATATTGTGATAAATATGGAAACAAAGATGAAGACGATAGTCCCAACAATGTAAATAGTGTATCATATTTCCCATATGCTAAAACATGTTTCTCCTTGAAAAATGTCCTTAAAAATCAATTTGTGTTTTAGCACTGAAAGGTCAAACTGTAGAGAGGAGATTGCTAACCCTCGTAAACCCCAATTAAGAAATACAAGTAATCATCCCCCCCCCCAAAAAGACATATTCATTCAGTAGACGATACCCTTCTATGCATTAACAAAATGGCAAATGTACTGCATTTATTGTATTCCCTGTTTTACTAAATTAGGTAATGTTAATTACTATAATAATACAAATGTATAGTCAATAACATATTCATACAATAATAGCAGACCTGGTAGTGAGAATGCAGAAGCAACAAATTGTCCATGCTCTTGAATGCAGCCCTGAAACATCAGCTGGATGGTGGATATAAACATGCCTTGTGGCAAGTACAAGTTATTATGACAATTGTGGATGTTTAACCAAATGGCTAATGTGCTGCATGAAGCCCAAAGGTTCTCAACCCTGCTCAATTCTCAAAATTTAACCAACCAAGCAGTTTTTTATTTTAGGGCTGCTTGTTTTTTTTTATTTTTATTTTTTTCCCAGCACCCCTTTGTGTGGTGTTATATAGGGTTTTTCCTTGTTATGCCTGCCAGTCAGGTTGGCTAGCCAGTCCTTGTTACAGATGCCAGCTTAAGCACCTTTTGTTTGTCCAACACCTACAGAGCCTACCTGTGGTTTATACAGCATCTATGCTGAGCGGACCTTAGTTACCATTTCTTGGAGAGAGTGTATAATCTGGCATGATCAACAGTTTGAACGAGGCTAGTATGCTCAGTCACGATGACTTCTAAATTCATTCTAGTCCAACCATTGATGGCTTCTGAATAGTTCCATTAGTCAGTGGTATAGTTTTCAGACACTTTCCAAAGGTGTTGCATGCTGGGATTACCTCCTGAAATCAATATATTCCTAACAAATGGTGAGGTTCAAACCTGGGTTTCGTGATCAGAAAGTGAATGTTCTATATTAACCACTCTACCCTCACCTCTTTCTTTTAATGACAAAAAATGTAGTGTTTATTGACTTACAAAGAAGTTTAACAATTTAAATTAAGTATATGTATCTGAAAAAAGAAGAAAAAAAATTCAAGAAGTTATACGAACATAAAAAGTGAGTACGTCTTCTGGAGGCACACAGTCTGAGAACAATCTATTTTCCTGTATAACATACTGACAGTGTCAGGCTGTTTTTTTTTTTTTTTTTTTTTTACTAAGTTGATAACAATTACCAACTGGTCCTGAGACTTGTGCTATCTTAGGTAGGATTTATTAAACAAATACAACAAAATTTCTGTCTCTGCTTGCAAACAAGTGCAAGTATCCTCAAAGAAGTGAAGTTACTCTTTGCTGATAAAAATGAAACAATGTGTAGCATCTTGCAAGTTCATTTCTAGAGATTATTGGCAACTCTGCAAGAGTGCTAAACAACAGCAAAACCTCAATCCTTCCTCGATTCAATCAATTTGAAGTCCTGACATCTACAGCAGATACGGTTGAATGCTTTGCTCGGAAATTCTCTTCCAACTTGACACATTTGATGTACCCACACCTGATTTCCCTCCTAGAACAGAGGCTCTACTGAGTGATATGTGCATAATTCTGTCACAGGTCTTAGATGTTATTTCTAAATTAGACTCCCATAAGGCAAGCAAAGGTGACGGGATTCCAGCCGTTGTTCTAAAGACATGTACTCCAGAGTTGGCTCCAGTTCTCTCCAAACTCTATAACAATTGCCTCACTGCTCCCTGCTTATTGGAAGTCCTCTTCTGTAGTTCCTGTTTTTAAGAACTGGAGAATCTTCTGACCAAACTATCACCGTATTAGTCTTTTATTACTTTTTGGCAAAGTATTTGAGGCTTTAATCAATGCCTAAGTGCTTAAGCATCTTACCTCTCACAACCTACTCTCTGACGAACAATATGGCTTCCATTTTGCCAGATCTACTGCTCGTATGCTAACGGCCATCAATGAATATGTATATCAAGCTCTTGATAATAACTGGCTCTAGATATCTCAAAAGTGTTTGACAGTGTCTGGCACACTGGTCTTCTATGTAAGCTCCAGGGCTACAGTATTACTGGATGTATTTTATTTAATCCAATTGTTCGTGTCAAATCATGAAATGAAGGTCGTTTTGAATGGGTCACTGCCAGATCCTTTCACATGAACATTGGTGGCTCCCAAGGCTCTATCCTGGGTTATACGCCGTTTCTGATTTTTCAGCAATGATCTCCCTGATATCGTCAGTTTCCAAGTAGGCATTTATACTGATGACACTACCATTTACTCCTGTCTCACTAGCAAGTCTGTAAGAGTTGACAAAGTTAACCTGGCTGCTGCTCTTGAAAAGGACCTCCAATCAGTGGCTAACTGGGGCAGGAAATGGCTCATAAATTTAAATTCCTCCAAAATGACACTGCTCTCATTTAACCATCATAGAGAAAATTTTCTGCCTGTCCTCAGCATGCCGTCCTGGGTATGACAATAAACTACATCCGTGTCCAGGGTAAGATGATAAGCTCCGTCCAACAGCAAGGCCTCTGATCAGGAGGTTTTGAGGAACGTGGAACCACCTCTTAATTGCTGGTGTTCCCTGACCCGGGGTGGTAGCATCTGTTAGGGTCCCAGCTATGGGCAAATAGTTAACACCCAAACTTGTGTAAAAATAGGTTTTAATACCACAAATACTTTGTAATAAAGAAAAATGGTTCAAATATATATGTCTACATACACACCTTTTTTACCAAACTATCGCTATGAATCTATTTTCAAATTTTGTTGGTATTAAATGACCCACTGAGGTTTTGATATGCCATAAAACAAAACAACCAACCAAACTGTCATCAGCATGGCTGTTGTTAGACTCATGGAGAGCAACACACTGTGTCTTCTTGGCCTTATGTTTTCAACTGACTTGAAGTGAAATGCCTACATCAAATTAATAGCTGCATCTACTGCAAGGAAAGTTGGGTCACTGTGTCATGCCAGAAGGTTTTTCTCGTCAGTCCATATTGCACATTTACAAATCTACCATTTATCTGTGCATTGAATACGGTTGCCATATCTGGTCTGGTGCTACTAATACTCATCACAAATTTCTTGACAAAATCCAAAGAAGGATCTGCAACGATCCTGACTTGGCATCTTGACTTCATTTTCTCACCGATGTGATGTGGTTTCTCTCTGTCTTTTCTACAAATATTTTCATGGCTACTGCTCTGACAAGCTTTTTACTCTGGTGCCTGGACTACATGTATGCTGCTAGAATGGCATCTAGGTCCCATCTTTTTACTGTTGAATAAGGTAAATGTAACCACCACTCCCCCCCCCTCAACAGTTTCTTTTCTCACACTTCCTGCATGTGGAACTACCTTCCATTTCCTTGCTTCCCTGATAACTACAATCTTCAAAAATTTAAATGTGGTGTCAATTGCCATCTATCTTCTTGAACCCACCGTTCAGCTTTTATCCTTTCCTCTGTCCCTCCCTATACCCAGTATTTTCTCTTGCCTTCACTTTCTGTAACCACCTGCGTACTAGTGGCATTCCCACCTTGCTTGGGATGAAATGATTAAAAAAAAAAAATAAATAAATAAATAATAATCAGAATTTATTGCATTATTTTTAAGGGAAAAGGCCAAAATGGTCACATTTGTATTTTAGCATTAACTGAGGCTGGTATGTGTAAGCCTGGTTTAGGTTTTCTTCATTGCTGCCCACTGACTTGCACACCTTTTGTTTCTCTTTTAATTAGTTTCTTCCGCCCAAGTATTTCTGGTAGTTGGCATCTTTTTTTTTTATTTTTATTACCAGGAGTTGTAGTATCTGTTCAGCTTAACTTTGGAACAGTAAACTCTTTACTGCATGTGAAAACTACATCTGGTTTGAGTGCCTTTTTTTTCTTTTTTTAATCAACCATGTCCCCCCCCCCACTTCTTTCTGTATTACCTCAAAGTTGTTTGAGCAAGATTCAACACTGTTGTGCATTAGAAAATGATTCAGGGATCAAGATTTTATGTGTCACTGATAGTACAGGGTTATGTAATAATTATCAATGTATATTTATTTGTATATTTCCTGTCCATCATGTAATGGGAATGGAGGTAAATCAACTTAAGTCAGTAGATTTCTGAATGATTGCTTCCCATAGTCATTCTAATAATCTATACCAATAAAATATTTATCTGCATTTAGACAAAATTACTTCCCAAACAAAATGAACCATTTAATTAAACAGTTCCTTTATTCCTGCATTTCTTAGATTGCAATCTTATTTGTTCGAGCTTTTCATATGAGGCATTGGATACCTTTGTTTATTGTCTTGCTTCAACTTTACTTTTTAAATAGGCCTTGTCGCACTATCTTTGTTACTAATCTTTTTCTTCCAAGAGATATTTGCATCTCACATTAAAAATTTTGTTTAATATAAACATAAAATCTTTTGCATGAAAAGTTATATAAAAAAAATCACTTTTTGCTTAATAACTCCAGGAGTAATCAATAAATCATAGATACCGTCAAATATCTAAAAAAAAAAAAAAAAAAAAAATATATATATATATATATATATATATATATATATATATAAAGATTAATTAAACAGTTCATCGGCTTCTATTTTACTTGTGAATTCTTTATTGAATCTCACTACATTGTTTCATTGCATCTATTAAAACTTAACAATTGACATCATTTTTGACAATATTGGTACACTAGTTTACCATAATGTCAATGCATTGCTAGTGAATTTTTTGTATAGAAGCATCACTGATTAGATAAATATTCAGTAGGCAGGAATTTAATTTACTGACAGAATAAAGTTATTAAATGTTTAATGATAGTTCATTCTCTTTCCACAGAATTTTATCAACATAACTGCTGAAAAAAGGAGAACAAGAGCCCGTGCCAAGAACAGGGATAAAAGATCTGTCACTGTCAGCTGTTACTGATTTAGCTAGGGTGGTGATGATGTGTAAAAATTTTTTTTTTTTTTTTTTTTTTTTTTTTTTTTTTTTAATGGAGAGCACAACCAACAGAAGAGGCAAAAGAGGTTGGTGGTGGTGGGGGGGTATGGACAGTGAAAAGAAGGAAAAGAAAGTCCCCAGCATTCCTATCTAGGATTGTAAATACTAGCAGTAATCTCTTGTGTAGCTATTTCTTTTTAATTTAACTTTGTGATGGTGGATCTTTGGGTGTGGTTGTGCCTCATGTCCATCTATCTTGTGTGACCCTCATTCCTTTTCAATTCATAAATTTACTCCTGCCTCTATCCTAACAGTTCATCGTTTTCTTGCTGATGAACCTTTTGCCCTTTCTTTCTCATTCCACATGTTTGATGCTCAACAAACACCAGCAGTTCATGATAAACATCACACAATTGATGACTTTCTTCTTAAATTGCATTAAAAACAAAAACTAACATTCGGCATCTATAAAAATAATTCTTTAAAAAGAGAGGGTGGGGTCTAAAAAAGTGTGTGCATTGAACTATAAAGGAATCTTTATTTATATATATATATATATATATATATATATATATACACACACCCCTCTCTGAAATCAAGATTATAAAATAGAAGATTTTTAGCTACAGCAAATTAATAATCTTTTTTTTATTATTGCAAATCTCTTTTGGATGTCACTCAAATTGAGCAAAAAAAAATTCATATTTAAGCGATGTTAATAAAAAAAAAAAATATCATTTCAACTGTCATTTAATGTTTGTGGGCAGAATTAGATTTTATTTTTCATGCTTGGAGAAAAAAAAGTTTTCTCCTTTTATTTTTGTAGATCTCTTCTCAATCAATGCATCCTTTAAAAAAACAAAAGCCTCTACATTTTGCAGGAGGTATGGTTAGATTTCATTAATATTATATCTACTTTATGTATTTCCTGTTTATTTAAATTCTCCTTATTTCCCCCTCCAATTATTTTCTCTGCCTCATTAAAGAGGATGAAAAAGAAAAAAGAAAAAAGAAAAAAAAAGAAATATGGTGTTTTGCAGCATATAAGAGAAGCTCAAAACTCGCCATAAAATAATGTTAGAACAAACAATTTTTGGAAAATTTTTAACCAACCAGCTCCAGACCCCACACTTATGTGGAATGTCATGCTGCAAAATACAGTATTTCATTTACTTGCTGGTTCTGTTTAATACACACTCACAAAAAAAAAAAAAAATTGTATATCTACATTTGCAAGACTTTAATCATAGGTTTCTCTACCTACCTCCAGAAAAAATATATTTTCAAAAGATTTTTATCCATCTGGTTCATAAAAATTTCTTGGTTGTTGGTAATTCTAATATCACTTGGCATAAATTGTCTATTTACAAAAATGTAATACTTTCCATAAAACCTATTTTCATAGTTTTTTTTTTTTTTTTCCTTTCCCTACTCATTGAACTTAAATGATAAACTTATTTATTCCAGTTTCCATCTTTGTAAACTTCTAATAAAACTAGATGGCTTTTAATTTTTTAAATAAAATCTGTTACTGAGAGCTTCTCTTATTCAAATCTCAGTAAAAGCATTTGTCTATTTTACCCAAATAAATTAAAGTCACTAAGAAGTATTGACTTCTTTTCCAAAATATATAAACATTTAGAATGTATTGTTATTGAAAGAATTGTCTTGTTTCCATGCCAACTCTTTTGAAATACCAAATTCATGTAATGAAAGAAAGTCAGAAGGTAAATATAGAAGTATTAACTTTATATCAACAACCAGTCAACTGATCATTCATAATCACAATCTGCTCGTGGCTATATAATAGTGTGTGGCAGAAATACCTACCACATAATGGTAAGATATTGAAGATAATGTTGTCTTCAATTAGTTAATGTCTTACTATTATGTGGGACATATTTCTGCCACATCCTGAAAAAAAAAAAAAAAAAATACTTTTAATAAATATTAGCTTAACCCAAACTTTAGCTTTCACTCGTTTGAAAACTGAAAAAAAAAATATATTGGGTTCATTAAGGTTTTTTTTTTTTTTTATTTAAATATGAAATTCAAATAACTTTGATTCTGCAGTGTGCCTTCTTAAATAAAACTTTTTTCCTTATATATATATATATATATATATATATATATATATATATATAACAACATTGCTTGGTACATATAACTACAATTAGTATGTCAAATCGTATTTAAATAAAACCAAAAATGATTTATGATTATTTGAAGATAAGTTAATTAAATTAAAAAGAATTTTTTTTTTTTTTTAGTATTTATAAATTAGACAATTAGTTATGGTCATTTGTAACTGAATTCTTCACAACTCAACTACTTATTTTCTCTTTACCTTTATTTCTCTTTACCTTTATTGTTGCTTTTTATAAGCACTCAGTTGATTATAATCTATGGTCATGAAAGTAAAGTTTTGCTGAAAAGAAACATTTTTAAAGCAAATCTAGACAATATCTATTCATTATTCTTGGGTAAATTTGGATTTGGGTGTTTTTGTTTATTCTGGGTCTGTCCCTATTAAAATTACTGCCCTTTTTTTTTTTACCACGTAGAAAAATGTGGATAATAGTCCTCTTGGCCCCAAAATCTCCCACCTCCAGATTTACTGTATATGCTTTCTACGTGTCTGTCTGTCTTTTTTTTTATTACTTTTGTCTCTTTTGCAAAAGTGCATTTTTCCACACTATTATTTTTTGACGATGTGAGAAATGAAGATTCTAGTATGGCATACATTTAAGATATTAGACTGCCAAGAAATAAAATGGTGATACTTTGTAGTATGGCTACGTTGTTTTGTGGTCCAGGAGGAAATCATTTAGCCATAGACTGCAGTTTCAGCTTGTTGAACCACTTCATTCTATTATTTCTCAAAACTTTTGCTACTTAAGAAAAAAAAAATTAGACTCTGAAATTCTAATTAAACACTGCTCAACAGTTAAAGTAACTCAAACTGGAATCACAAATGATTGACAAATGGATAGAAAGACTTGTTGGTCTTTTAATGCTTCTCAGGTGAAATTTTTCATTCCCTTTTAGCTTTGTTAAAGACCATTAATTTTTTTTTTTTCTTAAACATGTTGCTTAGAAATATCAGCTTGAAATGCTTCTTTGCTTTTTTTATCAAATGAAACACTTTTTACCACCCTTCTATACTTGGTAATTTCTTAACTTTTTTATATTATATCTGTCCCGTAATAGTTGCATTTAGTAGTACATGAAATCAGTATGAAAATTTAATGACCATTATGGGACAGAGTAATATTTAATTTGAATGACTGTGATAAAAAAATTAATTATTTTGGCCATATGGTTCGTGCTAGGTGGTGTGGGATTTGTCACTTGATTGAGAAGAAAAAAAAAATTGCTTTCTCTTTGAGATGATTTTTGTATTTCAAATAAACAATTCCTTTGTGTTTGATTGCATTGGGGTTTGTGTTTTTATCATCTCAAAGATTACAATATAAAGCAGTCAATACCCCCCCCCCAAAAAAATACGATTACCTTTATAATTAATAAAAAAATATCAAAAAAGGTGGGAAAGTAATACCAACAATTTGGTAAATCAAGTTTCTTTTATTGACTGCCTGCAAGTGCCTTTCTAAGAATTCTACTCTGGGAAAATCTTTGATTCTAAATCTACATCACTCATTCCATCACCAAAAGTTAAGTAGTGTCAAGCCTGGTCAGTACTTAGATGGGAGACTGCTTAGGAATACTGGGTATTGTAAGCAACCTACAATTCAAAATAAGTTTCGGCTTTAAATAACCCACAATAATTTGATAAGCTAAAAAACATCTAAACTTATGCATGCTTTCAATTTTCTTCACATCAACGGTCATTTTTAACTCTTTCCTGGTGGCTGAACCAGATCTGACTAGCTAAATATAGATTTTTTTTTTTTTTTGGTTTCCATAGAAACAACCAAAACCAGATATTCATGAGTAAAAAATGTCTCTTCTCCCTTTAGAATTTGAACACACACACACATACATATATATATATACTCCTTATATTGCATAAAAAGTGATGACAAAGATATTCTTTGTCTATTTAGTTGAGAATTGGTTAATTTGAATAATGAAGATGGCTACAGCTGAAAATTTTGTAATTTTCAGAAACTCTACCATGTTCCCACAAGTTAACTAAAAAATACAATGAATATTTAGCTCATCACTTATTAAGTCTAAAAGGGAGTTAGCTTATATAGATAACTTAAATTTGAGTTACCTTAAAATTAGTTTTCCTTTAAAAATTTAACCATCTGCACAGAAATAGAAATGGAGGCCCTATTTCTCATGTCATTGTACATAAATGACTGTTTATATAAATCTAGTCTCACATGAAAATACACAACCAAATTTTTAGTTAAAATGTTGTTCATTAATACAAGAAATTTATTTTCCTTATTCATACTGCCCTTGTATTGGGATATTCAAATTTACATGCACGCTCTTCATCTTTGTAATGCTATCAGTACATCATTGGTGTTTGTTGAGTATTGAATTCAGTCTCTCCCCTGCGCCCATCTTTACAAAAGAATACCTACACCCTTGCATTTAGAAACCTTCTCATTGGCATAGAATCTAAAATGATTTTCACATAAAGATTCAATGCTAAGAATTAAATAAAGATGGAAATAGTGTTGGGGAGGGGAATTGCTACTCTGCTGTGCCTAATAGGTTGGTTTGTTTGGGGGGAAGGTCAACTTAAAAAAAAAAAACAGCAACTTAATTTGTTGGGGATGCAATAAGTGGATAGTTTGTAAGTTTGTTTTTTTTTTTAACTAAGAGGGACTTCAAACAGAAGGCACTAACAGTAGCAATTTATTTAGATCTCCTAAGCCCCTCACCAAATAAGATTTGTAAGAAATTTCTACCCTCTTCCCTTAGATTTATTCAGGCTGGGAGAGTATTTATAATTAAAATATAAATACCATGAGTTATTGATACAAAGCTACAACAGTCATTATGTAGCAGTAACTGACAAGACTTTACTAATTGTTCAACAGCAGACCTCTTCACACTCAACAAGTTTAATACAAAACTGAACTTTTAGGCTGTACAATATGCAAATTGGAACTAAGCAGATATGAAAATTGGCATGGCAATGCTTTCGTGGGTTCATTCTATGTTATATTGTTCAGTAATCTTTTCTCTGAAGTGTCTGTAAATGCATAAATATTCGATTGCGTCAACGCTTCTGTGAATTGCTAAAAAAAAAAAAATTTTTTAAAGTTACCAATGCCACAATACACAGGATTAGGTACATTTTTAAATAAAAACTTGTATGAAATCTTTATATAAAAATCTGCATGCAGCAATTAGTTCAAATTTTGACCATGGTTGCTTTGGTTCATTTAACCTCGTTTGGAGGGGTGTGTATGACATACTCCCTCTTCTCCCTGATATCTTCATGCTTTGCCCCTACAACCAGAAATATTAACAAATTTTTTTTCTCTAGTATGTCATGAAGGTTAAAGAGCAAGTGAATGGAGAGTTGGGCATGTCTATAAAGCATTTTTTTTTTTTTTTTACCCAAACTTAACAGTGCCAGTATATTAGACATGGGTTGGTTGAGAAGAGTAAGTATTTAGGCAAACCACTCTCCTATAAATGATGGTTTCCTCTAGTTGTCAACCTTCATTGATTTAAAGCAATATTGTCAGTTCTAAGGTTTGTCTCTTGGCATAGTGTGTATACATACATACATACCTACCTACCTACCTACCTGCTAGAATACAAATCTTTTCATTGATTTTAATGCTAAAATGTTTTCTATCCTCCAGAACACAAGGCTTATCTTGATCTATTTGCTGTAATCTGATATCCGGCTCTTTTTTTTAACGCTGCCATACCCCAACCCAATTCCCTCTGTGCCTCTATCAGGATGAGATTCTTCTCATTTTGTACATGACTCTCTCACTTAATAAAGTTGGATGTAGTCCCCAGATTTGTCCAAATTATTTGCTTTAACTGGATTCATCAGTTTTTATTTCTTTTAAAAAATATTCTCCCCAAAATAAAAATTATTTTTTCTAAATGTTTTGCTGCTTTTTTTTTCTTTTGTTAATCTAAATTAAAAAAAAAATAAAATATATTTATCAAGACATTTTTAATTTTTCTCTCCATATTTTATTGCTAATTTGGAAGTGAACCAACCAAGTCCATCAAATTTTATCATCGCTCATACCCATGTTAGACTTAAGGATATTAGTTTTGCTTAATTATCACTCAGATTATAGTATTAGACCCCCACTTTTTTTTTTGCTTTTCAGAATATTAAGATTAATACAATTGTATAAACGCTGTTCAAAATAAAGCTGGTTGTCCAAGGTAATTTCTTGATCACTCAAACTTCCTCAGGTTCTGATTACCTTTTGTAATTTTAAAATATTGCAGCATATTTATTAAAAATCTCTAATAAAATTTGACAATTGAGTGGTAGCTCTGGTTATAGTATTAGACTAGGACACTGAACATGAAACTTTCCCCCACCCTAACAAAAAAAAAAAAAAAATTTTTTTTTTGCATGCTGGTTCTCTTAATTTTGTTTACTAATTTCTTTCCTGCAAAATTTTAATGTGGAAGTACAACTGTTAAAATTGACAGAAATGTGAATCAGCTTCTAAGGTCACATTACTAGAAACAGCAAAAAATAAAAAAAATCTAAATCGAGATATTGTTAGGAGACATCATGTATACAAAGATTAGAAGAAATTTATGACCAATAGTGGTTTTGTTGGGGTGGGGAAATTTGGTCAGTCAATCTAAAGGTGTTGCACTTAGGAAGTTCATGTCTCTTTAGTGTTTTTAAATTGCCTCCTGTCTTCCATTTTCACCTTTTTATATCTTGTTTACTTTATTAATAATCTTTGACTATTTCCTGCAATCTCTTCAAAAAGAAAAGAAAAAATACTGCCTGATTTTCTGGGATGAGGAGTTATTTACACTATTCAGATTATTATCCTCATCTTTGTTATATCACAATGTTTCAGCTGTTGTCCTGCTGGCCTTCATCAGATGTATATTCATATGGGTAACCCACAGAGAATTCTAATCTCATTTCTCAGCCCATGTCTAGAGATATTATCTAGTTCATGTTTATTCAGATATTGCTTGCCAGTTTTCAACAGGTCTAAGTACATATTGCCTGACCCAGAGATTGAACTCTTAATTACTGTGTCCCCCAATTCACAAACCAATGCCTTAATCCACTATGCTTGGCGTGTGAATTTGGTGAAATAGTAATTGAGAGTTCAATCTCTGAGCCAGGCACTGTGTACTTGAACTTGGAAACTAACAAGCAGTACAAAAAAAAAGCACACACTAGACATGGTCTAGTGTGTGTATACATGGGCAGGTGAATGAGAACAGTTCTCTGTAGGTTACCCAGATCAATATACACCTGAGGTAAGGCCAGAGTGCACAACAGCTGAAACTTTATAGCAACAAAGATGAGGGCAATAGTTTGAATAGTGTATAAAAAAAATGATGTGGGTTTTAAATGTTAACCTTTGCATGCTTTGAAATTTACAGTTAAAGCACTAGTTTACAATTTAAAATATAGATGTGAGTTTTGTAACTCAACAACCCAAAAATGGATTCTATTTCAACAACTATTATTGTCTCTGGAAAATTTGGAGACAAAGTAACAGAAACCTGTAATGATCATGCTATATTTATAAAGATCTACATTTTTACTGAAAACTTTCTACAACATTTTATTAAAAACACTCTAGGGATCAGACCTCATTTTTTCAGTTTTAGGGATTTCAGAATGGTAGCACAGGTACCATATATATATATATATATATATATATATATATATATATATATATATATATATATATATAGCAGACAATGAAGTTGATTATTGGGAATGTCATTGCAGTGAACCATGTAAATATCTCCAATGGGTGGGGTAAATTAAAGCTATTAATTTATGAGTTGACGAACACCCCCCCTCAAGAAATGAATGACCTACCTTTTGTTTTGTAGGCAAATGTGCTTGATAAGTAACCATTGTCCACAGATTCCAGTGAACTGTGTCTATAATTTGAACTTTGTCAAATTTCACCCAAAGTTGAAAACTTTTTTTTTTTTTTTTAAATGCAGGCCCATCCATATAAATATCATTTGTCAAGGATATTTTTATTTTTTTTTAAATTCAAGTGACCAGCAGACATATTCACCAACTTATCTAGTATGGATAGTTTTTAAAAAAATTTTTTTTCTTCCTTTTAACCTGACTTTATATTTGCCTTTGTTAGTTTTTGCTTGATTAGCATTTAAAGTGTTAGTCAAAAATTATTTTTTCTAATAAATCTTTGTAAACAAAATGCCAAAAAAATAAAACTAATCACTTTCTCTACATCATACTAGCAGCTTTTCGTAGTTCATAGAAGACAGTATTAAAGTTTGTTTTTAAGAAAAGTACTATTTTTATTTTTCTTCTTACCTGTACTAAACATCTTAAAAGATTTTCAAAAAAAAAAAAAAAAAAATTACCTTTTCTGTATCTGCAGGTCATCTTCCTCTTTTTCTCTGTGATGTAAATGCAACCCATTAGTCTAAAAATGCAGCCAGAGAAATAATTACACTGATGATGAAAGTAAATATTTTTGTAAATGTGTATATATATAATAAATCTTCAATATATGTATATCTACATACATATAACATGGCTAAATAAAATATAAAGTTACCACATTTTATTTCTTATTTTTATTTCTTTGCAAATTTAAGTTTGCATGTAAATGATTTTTTTTTTTTTTTTTTTTTTTTAAGGTGGAAAAAAAAAAAAAAAAAAAGCTAATGATGTAAGAAAGGAATGGATATTACAAAAAGAAAATACTTTGTCTCTTTATGTTCCAGGATTCTAAGTTTACCAGACAGGAATTGTGCACCCTTGTCTGGGGTACACAACATACAGAGGGATTCACACTAAACTTTGCCATTAATTCTAATATTGTAGGATTTGGGATAACCTGAATCAACTCTATCAAGACAACACACCAGCTCCAAATGAGGTGGGTGGAGATGGATTGCCTGTAAGCTCAATATTATTCAACAAAGCTAGTGACTGAGGAAGAAGGGACAAAGCTGGGGGCAATTGTAGTGTGCAGGTTGAGATAGGGTTGTCAATTTTGACTGCCTCAACATTTGTGATGGTTACATACTAAAACATTCTTTATAGTTAGGATTTTGTATATTTGCAGCTTTTTCTTTGATAAATATACTTAACAACACTTTCCAATAATTTTTATTTAAATAAAAATATGAAAGTCAATGAAGTCAAAATGCTGGGTCAGGACCAATAACATTACAAATTGTTCTTTGTATTTTATCAAGTTTCTTGGAATATATTGCAGGAGCAGACCAGATATGTCAGCAATATTCAATGCATGGACAAATGGTAAACTTATAAATAAATTGTCTGGTATAAAACTAAACCAACTTCCTGAGCAGCAGATCTAGCAATTGATTCAATATAATCATTTCACTTTATGTCTGGAAAACATGAGAAGAAAGGCCTTATCCTTAAAGAATATCAAAGTATTGAGCTCTGCTTATCACTTTTAATGACTAAGTGAGATTTGTTTAGTCTTAGTGATTAAGCCTGAAGTATGACTATACATAGATTCATTTAGTCTTCTTTATTTTTAACACCTATTGGACCACCATACCCCACCCCATTCTACCTTTAGCACTCTGCATTATTAATATTACTTCCCTTTCTACTGCATTCTTTTTCAATGCCTCTCAATTGCAGTAACCTTATTGTTAATTTCACTCAAATATTTTTTTTCTGTCACCATAGCAGGATATGACAACACAACTATGAAATTCAAACAAATTCAAAGATCAGAGTTACCTTCAGGATAAATTTTTTTGTACAGCAAATTAAAACACAGAATGATATCAGTTAAGCATTTGGTAACCCTTGGAATGTTAAAAGAAAGGATTGGTGGTTATAAGGTCTGAAGTTTCCAAGGAAAAACACTGGATATAAAAAAAGAAAAGAAAAGTGTTCTACCACCTGAGAAAAGCTTGTGGTTGAAATATATTAGTAACACCTAATTTAAAAAAAAAAATCACATAAGGTAGATATGAATAGAAGAATAAGAGAAATAAAAGGACAAAAGACGTGCTCATTGACAAGGATGCATAAAAGCAAAAGACAAAACAGCTCAGAATGAATACATCAGAGAACTCTTCCATGATGAAAGGGGAAAGCCTGCAATACACAAAAATATGGAAGGACCAGAAAGTCTTAAATGAAATTAGTACTGGTAAAGTTCAACAGGAACAAAGCATTAGGACCAGATGGGATTGTGACAGAGATAATAGCAGCCTCTTAGATGATTTTTGACATAGACAAAATTATATAAATAATAAATATACAAGGTGATATACTAGATGTGCCATGCATGATATACACTTAGGCGATCATATTATCTTTCGATACATGACTGATGAAGCAGATTTTTTCCTGCATTATGTTGCCATTTCTTTCTGCGGTAGACCAGTTGCCATCCAAGGCTTTTTAGAACCCAGTGTTTTGCTATTTACCCATAACTGGTGGGAGGAGAGGATTCATGCCTTTCCCAAGGATATTAGCATGTAAATGAATGTAATAGGTTTGACTGGAATTTGAACTCGGCTCTCTGATTTCTCAATCTGAGCCCCTATCCACTACTCCACCGTCCACTCCTAAGAAACCAAGTGCAAATGAATGTGATTGCCATCAGACTGATGAGTCACATAATGAAATGTATCATCCAAATTTTCATGAATAGAATGCACAACAGAATTAGATGGGTAATAGAACAACTGTAATTTTGTTAAAGACACTGAACAAGGAATGCCATATTTATGCTCACAATATCAGAAACTAATACAAATGCAGAAAGATATAACTATGTTTTATAAATTATGTGAAAGCATTTAATAAGTACGACACAAAGGACTGTTCAAACTGTTAGATAAGCTTGATTTATTTGGGAAAGATATTAGAATAATCCAAAACTTATACTGGGAGCAAACTGCCTGCATGCTAATAGAAATGAATTCAGTAAACACGCAAAAATAGAAAGAGGTGCAAGACAAGGATATATTCAACCTTTACAGCAAGATAATCCTAAGAGAATTAGATTTCCTACCAAGATTCATTATTGGCAGCCACAATCAACATAAAATATGCAGATGACGCTGTTGGTAGTCACAGAATAGAAACTGCAGGAACTCCTAAAGGTAACAAAAGCAAGTACAAAAAAAAAAAAAAAAAAAACGAGGACTAAACATCAATCAAGAAAAAAATGTATGGTTGCCAGCAAAAGAAACAACCCAAAATGATATTAGAATCAAACAAGTACAAAAATTTAAACATCTACGTAGTGTTTTAACAGGGGATGAAAAATGTGATGCCGAACTCTGAAAGTGCATTGGAATAGCAAAAGAGGTTCTCAAAAAGTACTAACAACAGGAAACTTTAATTAGAAACAAAAGAAAAGAGGGCTGGACTGTTATGAATATCAACCCCTCTCTATGGCGGAGTATGCTGGACAATTTCCTCACTGGTGAAGTAGAGACTAAAGTATCAGAAATGCCGTTCTACAGAAGGATGCTGAGAATACCATGGATTGAACATTTTAGAAATGACAAACTCTTAAAGAAAATGTAAACAAAAAGGATACTTAGAATGAAACAACTGAGATTTCTAGAGCATTTTCTTTTTTTTTTAAATCAATTCATCCCAAGCAAGGTGATAATGCTACTAAGATGCAAAGAGTTACTGGGAATGAAAGAGAATGAAATGACTTTAGAGAACCAGAAACCCAATCCTAAATGGGGAATAAGGGATAAACCTCTATGCCTGGGTTGGAGTGTGAGCTGGATGATAGACAAACTTATCTACTAAGAGAGCTTGGGGTATATGACACTCTCAGGGCATATTGAAGGCATGAAAGAGGTAGGAAAACCGTGAATAAACTACCTAATGAGCTTATGGAGATGGTTGGCAGAACGGACTAAGAGGGAAAGCAAAAAAAAAATAAACAAACCTTACTAAGAGTTACAAAAGATAAGAAGTTGTGAAAAATCATGATCACTCCCATCCTGAGGAAGCACAGCACATAAGAATCTTAGATTTTAAGATCCCCCACCCACTTTTTTTTTTTTTTATAATTTTGATACCCTTTTTTCTTTTTAATGAGATTATAGTTTTTTCTGCATCCTTGTAAACACTGTTGACCTGAAAAAGATAAAAAAACAAAGACACTTTAAAATAAATATGCATTTTAATCTTAATCCTGCCTTTATATGAAACAGTTTCAAAAATAAACTGTTTATTTGACATTAAAATAAAAATTGATAGTTTTGTGGTGATACATGAATCATCAACTACTTTGATGATTTATATATAAATATATAGTTTTTTAACAGGCCTCATATTCTGAATATGCATTTTGAAAGATTTTCCACCATTTCTTTTTAATTTAAGAGAAAAAAGTATACCAAGTGCTTATCCACAAAGCTTAATGTTTACAAGTATTAGACTTAATTTACAGATATCTATTACACTTAGTTTAGCACAAAGCTGTAAATATTAGACTCACTACAACAGTAAATGCCTACAAGAAAAAAAAAAAATTGTTTATAAGTAGGGAAGTTGAATTTTTAAAAAGAATTTTCCAACAAGTTGTACATTATATAAAATGACCCACTAATCTCATGTTCTGAACACACCCATCTGCCAGCTAGGTTAGACAATCCCGGTTGCAGACGCCTGCTCAGGCACTTTTGTGTTAAACATCCAGAACCTGCTTGTGGTTTATACTTCAACTATGCTGAGCAGAAGCGTGATTAATCAACAGTCAGAACAAGACCAATACATACAAACCTTCAGTCATGTGATCTTTTGCTAGCACAACCATTGATGGCCCACAAACAGTTCTGCCTACCCATTTCCACTCATAAGGTGTGGGTCAAGCCATGGTATGATATTCAGACACTTTCCAAAAGTTGCTACATCAGACCTTCAAGAAATTACATTCCTGACAAATTGACCATGGTGAGATTTGAACACAGGTCTCATGGTAAGAATGCAAACGTTCTAAACACTCAGCTCATATAGATTATATATAATTGAAAACAATATTCAAGAAAGAAAGATCTTTGAGATGCAATAGAAACTGCTGTAAATGTTAGTGAAAAAAAAAAAAAAAAAAAAAAAAAAAAAAAAAAAAAAAATATATATATATATATATATATATATCAATGACTGAAAGGCTGACAAAAGTTATAGAATATCATGGAGTCCATAACAGGATAAGATAATTTGTTCACGTATACGAGATGCATCTTTTGGGTCTATGCCATATTTAGTGTTCATTTTGTTTGCATAATAAAACCTGGAACTCCTCAAACAAGTTATAAGCTGAATTTTACATGATATACAGATCATTAATATAAACTGAAAATTCTGCAATACCACTTACAATGTGAAAATACTGGCTTATATAAAATGTGTGTTTGTGTTAACTAACACTTATTTTAACCAAAAAAGTACTTTATGCAGAAATAGGCAACTCAACCATCTATATACTGAACTCTTATGATGACAGTGGAAATAGAATTTTAGAGGTTTCTTAAATCTGGCAAATAAAAACTATTTGTATTAATAAATCACTGAAAGATGGATAATTTGGCAGTTGTGTTATATCATATATATTACACACACACAAAGGTTAATGGTCAGAGTTGAATCAAACCAGGAAACAGTAGTATTAAAAAAGTGTTCAATACACATAAGAAAAAATAAGTAAAAATAACATGTAGACTTCATTTTAAAAGTATCGCCTGAAGAGACCATCAGGTTGAAACCAAGGTTAAATTCTAAGTGACCTCTTGATTTTTAAAGATATTATATATATATATATATATATATATATATATATATATATATATATATATATTATATTGTAGTTTTCTTATGGCATAGGATGAGTGTTAAAATAAAAAGTTTAAAATCTTTTTAGAATTCTTAAATGTTAATTTTTTTTTTTAAAATATACTTTTACAATAAATAACTTGTACATGCATTTTTAAAGAATTTGAGTAAAATTAAATTTTACTGAATTAAGTTAATATGTTTATTGCTAGCTAGTATATTTGTAACATACTTCACATTAAGATTATTTTCTACAATGTGTTGCACACCTAATGCATTGCTGTAGCAATTTATATTGCTTTAAATTTTCTGTCAGAGGCAATATGCTATGACATGTGCCATGTTGCAAAAAACATGTTAATAAGGAAACTAATTTTGTAAGAAAATTTATTTTTTAAAATGTTAATATAAAATACTTCATTTTATCTTTTGGGGAAAAAAAGTAGGGGGGGAGCTTATATTTTAAAAACTGCAACAAAATTTATTTTTATTTCCCAGCTACTCACTGCAAAATTAAATAAAAATTGCATTAGGCCCACTGAAAGAAATGTCTATAAATAAATCATTACTTTAATATTTTTTTAATATGTAAATTTTGAAACAAATTAGAATTTGTCAAAAGTGTATTAAGATTTGATGCAAATTAAAGATAAAATTCCAGAAATCTTTTAATTGTAAAATTACTTATAATCTATTTTTCTTTCCATCAGAAATCTTTTCAGTAAAAGGACTCTTTTGTACATATGCTAAAGGACTTACACATTCAACACGAGAACCTTGCATATGAACTTTAAATTTTGTATGTTTTAAGATATATAAAATTTAATCTTTACATGCAATATATTCTGTCTTGTACTAATTATCTCATTCCTTTTTACTTAGCCAAAAATTGGTATATGTTAGGATAAGGATGTTATCCAAAGATAACCATCTGTAAACCCACATTAAACTCCATACAAGTGGAAGCCAATAATCTTCAACTCCACATTAAAAAAAAAAAAAAAAAAAATTACAATATCCAACAGTGAATTCTATACAGGTTATATCACTCAAACCACTTGCATTAATCAACTCCAACATGCTAGCATGGTTTTCCATAATGGGACATAACACAAACAGAACAAAAATATTATCACACATTGGCCTCTCTTTCTTCAAATATTGTTGGGAAATATTACAGCAAACTGATTACGACATACTGAAGGAAGCTGTCATTTCCACATATGGAAAATCTAAACCCAAAATGCTGGGCAAATTGATGACCTCAGACATGACAGGTTGTCAGTCAATATATTTAAAGGAACTGATGCCTCTAGTGAGTCAGATTAGTGTTGGTGATGATATAGATAAGACATAAAATTCCTACAGGCATCAAACAAGTGCTCACAGCTCAAATTGACCATGACACAGATTGCCTAGGTAAAATGACAGAAGATGATCTTTATTTTAGACATCAAGAAGGTGTCCAACACATACAAAAAATAAACAACTAAAACAACGTTCCATCTCCAAAGAATATCAAATGCCCACCCAGTGTTCAGAGATCCAATAAGGATCAGAAACCAAAGATATGTAGGGTCCATTTATACTTTGCAGAGTGCACAAAGATCTGCAACTAGTGGGATAAAAGAATGTTAAAATGCAGCCTAGTCCTGGCTCTCCTTCACCTGCACATAGTATTAGCCTCCACCCATCCAACACTTGGATAATGGCTAGAATTAATTAATTTTGTTGTGAACACAAGAGCTGCTATATCAATCACTAACAGTATAACCTGTCGTTGACTGGGTGTTTCATTACAGTGAATTTTTGCTATTCAGTTGGAGCATTTTAAAAAAATCAATATTAGTAACAACAATTGGGTGCAACCTAGGCACAGCCTCAAATGGGGGTTAACAATTTGAAGGGGGGTCCTGAAAAGGGCTCTTTTTGTGTTCTCAATCTTGCAAGGAAGGATTCTCTTCCATGGACCGTCATAATAATAATAATAATAATAAATGATAATTTTTATTTATGATATAATTTTTTTTTTTCATAATTCTAATAATCTTTTGTGTTAGATTTCAACTCTCTAAATTGATTGTACACCATTTGTTTAGACAAATTTTGCCTTTGATTTTTGTACAAAGTGTAAAAAAATCAGTTTTTTCAATTTTTCACCTTCAAGTAATTTTTTCCTGCCAATTTGAACTCAAAACTGGCACTGAAGAATTATCAAACCAAAAAAATTTCATCAAAATCAGATGAAAACTGGAAACGCATAAACAACATCCGATCACACACACATTTTGAGAATTATAGATATAGATACTAAAGATATATTTACATAATATAGTTATCTACCATACAAATATCTCTGCAGTATCAGCTAACAGCCAAGAGACTGAATGTTCAGGACAAGCCACATTAAATTTCGTATTGCACAACCTCTGACATGAATTACATGGATGTTTGCAATCGCAGATACTACAAAACCTCTTTTGGGTTATGATTTCTTAAACTATTTTAGTTTGGTGATCAACTATTCTAATAATAGACAGATTGATACAACTAATAGACAGTTTAGCATGACACCAACACTTGAAATGAATATCATAGTGGACCAAAATATCTCTCCCGTCATGATGGTAAGAAAAAATGTCCAAAATCTAACATCACCTCACCACAACCCTAATACAAAGAAACAAATATTTGAATTGAGACTGGTAGCAATCCTTTTGCATTTTCTAAACCAAAACAGCTATTGGCCCAGGAATTTGACACAGTAAAAGAGGAATATAGAAACTCCAAAACACAGGAATATCCCCTTCAAAATTGGATTGGTATTGGCTTTACATATAGCACTGAAGTCAAATGGTACATACAGACCTGTAGGTGACTACAGGCAACTGAATACATTGACAAAAGTGCCACTGCCAAATCACTAAATCACAAATTCACTAGCATCTAAGCTGCATGATAAGGAATTTTTTACAAAAATTTTTCATCAAGTGTCACTCCATTCGGATGATGTATGTAAAACAGTCATTGCAACACCTTTTGGTTTGTTCGAATACAACTACATGCCTTTCTGACTAAAGAACACATCAAGTATATCTCAGCCGATGATGGACAACATCTGTGATTTCAGTTGTACGTTATAATATGTCAATGACATCCTCGTCTTTTCAGATGACAAAAAAAACTCATTCCAGAGACCCTGACCAAGTTTTACTAAAACTTGGTATATTTTAAAAAAATACCCCAACTCAAAAGCTAATAACATTCAACTTGTTACAGATAGTTCTAATTATGCTGTAGGTGCAGCATTACATTGATTGACAATCAACTGATTTCTATTGGTTTCTTCTCAATGAAATTGTCGCAGATACAACAAAAACATTCTACCTTTAACAGGGAATTACTAGCTGCTTACCTGGTAGTCTTATATTTTAAACACCAAATAAAAAGCAGGAATGTATTATAATAAACAGACCACAAACCTCTTTGTAATGCTTTCACAAGTCAAACTTCACTGAAATCTGATAGACATCATCTCAGTTTTATAAGCGAATATGTTATTGATATTTCACATATAAAAAGGTCATCAGAATATAGTAGGTGATTGCTTATCTCAACTTGCTAATGCAGTTACTATCAATTAGAACAGCTATTTGAATTGCCTTCTTGTTTCCAAACAGTGCACCTGGATATAGTGGGCTCCTTAAGACAATAAAAAAAACTTACTGATCCCTATTTCTCACCTTATCGATATTTGCTAACATGTATTGATAGAAGTACCTTATGTGTGTAGTGATAGAAAAATAAGTATTTCATGATTTAAGAAAAAAGAAAGAAAAATACAGAACCAGAAGAAGTTGCTACATTGTTGAAGAACGGTGTTATCAAAGCAAGTCAATCACTATGGAGATTGATAGCTGCAAGTCAAGAAAGATGAAAACCACAAGAGGAACCGCTTCACTGACTGAGATGTGTACTCCTGACCAGAACAGACAATATGGCTCAGGCTATATCAAAATATACTGTCTATAGCAGCTTGTACCTAAAAGTGCCTATAACCAGGTCTGGTTTAAAGAAGATAAGCCCTTTACAGCATTTGAGGCAAAGGACAAACTCTACCAATTTAATCAGATGCCCTTTGGAATGACTAATGGAGTTGCTGGATTCCAGAGGATAATGGATGAGATTATGGAGTTAGAGGGTTTAAAAGACATGTTTATTTATGTGGATAACATTACCATCTGTGGCAGAAATAAGAAGGGACATGACCAGAACCCTAGAAGACAGAGAGAAATAGCAGACAAGTATAGGTTCACCTTCAATGAGGAAGAATCTGTATTAGCAGTTGAAAACAACTACTAAGTTATAAAGTAAAAAAATAATCTGACCAAATCCAGAATGGGTACTGGGATACTTTGCATAGTATAGCAAATGGACCCAAAACTACTGACAAAATACTAAAGCTAAACTGAAATACGACATTCCTCCTTCCAGGAAAGAGGGGGGGAAAAAAAAAAAAAAAAAAAAAAAAAAGCTTTCCAAGAGTTAAAGAAAAGTCTAGGAGATGCTGTGGTTGGTACTATTAATGAGGATAAACCTTTTCAAGTAGAGATTGATGCAAGCAACCTTTGTATAACAGCTACCTTAAACCAAGAATGGCGCCCAGTGGCATTTCAGTCTCAAACACTAAATGCATGAGAACAGCATCATTCCCCAGTAGAAAAAGAAGTGGCAGCTATATTGGAAGTATTCATATTCGACAACAGGAAATGAGCTATTTGATCCAAGAGTGATAAGCTGAACAGGTGGTAAGTTGAGTTATTGACATACAATTATGAAATACGTTAGAGACACGGGCCTCAGATGCACTCACAAAAACAAACTAGTACAGCTATCACTAATGATGTTTTATAGGAGCTTCACAAGTCCCTCTGTCATCTGGGAGTCACACATATGACTCATTTTGTGTGTACCAAAAACCTTCCCTACTCAGTGGAAGAGGACATTTTAAAAGTTACCATTCAACATGTGGGTGTGAAAAGCCACAATTTTTGAAATCTGAGGGGAAAATGGTCAAAGCAACCCAACCTTTTGAAAGGCTAAATATGGATTTCAAACGCCCACACCTGATGTCTGCAAAGAAAAACTAGTACATCCTAATGGTCATTGATGAATTCAGCAGGTTTCCCTTTGCATTCACAGGCAGAGACATGTCTTCAACCACAGTGATGGAGCACTTATATCAACTATTTCGCATGCCACACTACATACATTCTGATAGGAGACCTTTCTTCATGCCAAGTGAGTTGAAAGACTTGTTACACTTGACAGGAATCACTATCAGCTGTATAACCAGTTATAACTGTCAGGGAAACAAACAGGTAGAAAGGTTAAACAGAATACTCTGGAGGTCAGTACAATTACCTCTTAAATCAAAATACCCACACTGTCTATGTGGCGGGTAGTGATACTTTGAATCCTTCCATTCCATACAATCTCTACTATGTACGGCCATCAGCTGCACCACACGAGAGGCTGTTTAACTACCAGCATAAATCAGGTACAGGATCTTCTATACCCAGCTGGTTAACCAACTCGAAGAAGGTAATTCTTACAGAGACATGTATAAGAAAGCAAATATGAACCATCAGTTGTGGAGGTAGAATTACTACAAGCCAGCCCAGAATACACTTATATACAAAAGCCAGAAGAATCGGTACCCATAAAAGGAAATTTACAAGGGGAATCTGTAACTGAAGCCAAACTGGACCTCATTCGGACACTGGTAGAAGTGAAGAGAACCCAGTTATACAAGAATCACAAATGCCGGATTGGTACATCACAGACCTTGAGATCATAGAGGTCAGGGATTATGACAGATTATTTGTAAAACCCTATCCTGCTCAACGCTTGGACTTATGAAGTGGGGGGAATGTAGCAGTAATTGCCATGCAGTATAGTACCAACAGAGTTGCTAGATTACCTCCCTTGAAGGGAACTCTCAGTAAATGGAAAGTAGCAAACACGACACAGAAAAAATAAATGCTAGTCACATAATGTAGATCTGGTACATTTAGTTAGAATCTTTTGTTGAGTAAGCTTATGTTTCCACAGCCCCTGGCTATGAACTAATAGGTGCCTTATAAAAATTACATTACAACATATCTCTTTGAAAGCATTGATTAAAATAATCTCTATTAGAGATTGACATGTTGTGCCTAAATCAAAGAAATTACAAGTGCTTATTAAATGTATTGCATAAAAAGAATCCTTCAATTTCAACTTTTTTGAAGGACACACAAAAAAAAAATATTCTTGAAAACTAAGTGATAAAATTAGTAGAATAGCTATATATAAATTTTTTTCTATCATCATGTATATATTGCTCCTTGAAATTATTTCTAGATTGATAAACAAAATTATTTACTTTCCTAATTGTTTAAAATTTAAGCTTAAAAATTGAACATTAAAAGCTATATGTAAGAGGGGAAACTGTTGAAATTTGCATATATCCTTGTATAATTAATATGGCCACTTTTTTTTCTTTTTTTTAATTGGTTCCCCAGAAGATAGGAGAGAAAAAAATGTAATGAAGTTTCTTCAGTGAGATCTGTTTTGTAGGAACAAAAATGAAATTTTCCTGTCCATACCTGTAAATAAACAACTCAGAAATGAAAATTTCTAAAGATTCTTAAACTATATTTTTCAGATTTTCTAGCATAGTTCAAATGTTTTTTGTTTGTTTTTCATTTAAAAAGAAAAAAAAAAAAATACTTATCTTTTCAAAAATGCATATCCAAAATTTGAGACAACCTAATTATAATACGTATAAAAAAAAAAAAAAAAAAATCCATTCTCCCTCTTTCAAACCTATTATTTCCACACCATGAAAGTTTTAATTTTCACTTCCACAGTTTTTTTTCTACTCTACATTTTGTAGTTCATTGTTCAATAGATCATTTAGATCCAAGTTTGAACTTAAAAGAATAAAGCATAACATATTTTTTTGCTTTTCAATTCTTGCCACAAAATCATACATTCATTTAAAAAAAATAAATAAATAAATAAAATAAACAGTAATTGTAAATAGTTGACAATTTGCAGTTCACGGTCATATTTACACATTGCAGAAACCTCCATTTTGTACAGAAATTCATACTGACCTCATTGATTTACCAGAAAATAAATTGAGGCTTACTGTAAGCACTAATTTCCTTTGTTTTCTGGATACTGTTTTAACTATTTTTGAAGCAATGGGTCAGCTCAAAACAACATGCATCAAACAGATAAAAAGCATATTTGCTTCTGCTTGGAGAATTTTTAATAATGCTAAACCAGTTCCTGCATTTGGTGAAATTGTTTCCAGGCCATGTTTTCTATAGAGGTTTGAATTGGGTTAAATATGTCTGTGAGTGTAGACCTGGGTTGAAACATGCCTTTTTGTGGTCCTTGTGGACATTAACTTTTGATTCAAGAATAAAGAGAAATACTGTTTGAAATACCCCCACCACCCCACAAAAATCTAAAGACATTTTTTTAACAGCAGAAATGGGTTATGATTTATTAAATGCTGATTTGTTTGCCTATACCTTTATCAAAACAATTAAGCATCATGAAAATATAAATCAGCAGATTCTTTTTTTTCCTTTTTCTTTCCGGAACTTTCTCATTAAAGTAAGGCAGAAGCAGTTCCTGTTAATAGCTTATTTAGGAGAGAGAAAAAAAAATAGCTCACAGTTTTGATTTACCAGATATACTTTAATTTTGGCTCAATCATAAGATTATGAGGACAAATCTTTTATATAAGCCAGTTTACAAAGTCTAAAATCATTTTCTCTGCATTCTTTCAACTTTGGCTTCTCCGAGTCCCAGATGATTGCAATTGTAGCTGAATTGTAATTCACACATCTTTGCTTGACTGACATATGTCATAATGGCTAAAATGTTACAGATCAAGGGAGTTCAAATGTGCCATTATAAATTTTTCTTAGTAAATTTTTCTGTTAATGGTGGTATGCAGATACGTTTCTTTTTTTTCTTTTTCCATGATTCCATCAGAAGACACAATTGGATATACTTGGACACCTGCCATAGTTAGCAAGATAGTCATATAGGCGATTGCTAGTGAATATCTCAGTATCAGGATTTTTATAGAGAAATTTCTAGAGAGAGGTAAATATTTTCAGGATTCTATTTCATTTTCTATTCCAGGGTTGTATGCCAGCCAACTGGTGTAGATTAATATTACAGGTTTGCTTTGAGGCATCTGATGGTGAAACGGAAAATGACATGTCATTTCTTTTTGGTGTGGGTTGGGTAAAGGTTGGAAAGTTTCTTCTAGGCAGGGTAAGTAGAATTAACTCAGCATCTATAATGGATGAATTTCTTTAAAAGATTCATTTCTGTTACTTGGGAGCTTGTTATATTGAGACTTTTTACATGATACAAGCAAAGGTTCCTCCATTTTGACAGAGTAGGCAGGATTTTATATTTTTTTTTCAATTTTTAAGAAATAGCTAAATAGAAACTGGGCGTCTTGCCGAAAAGGTGACAGTGAACTATTCTACTAGACCGTTACTGCTTAGTAGAGAGTTTGATCCTAACTGGGTGACCAACGCTTGTATCCATGTGACTATACTTAGTAAATATGTAGAAGTGATAAAAATAAATCACAGCAACCGATTTATGATATACAAAAGGTCAACTTAAAAAGGTCACTTTTTTAAAAACAGTGACTTAAGTGTGGCCAAAATTATCATAAATAATGTAATGGTAAAAAGGTTTTTTTTTTTTTTTGTACTGAAAGTTCTCTTGACTGATAATAATCAGATCATTTGTCCAGCAACACAAGAATGTCATGTCAATCCATTGACAGAGACAAAGTTTTTCAGATTGTATGCAAACTTCTAAAATGAGATCTGAATGGAGTATTCTAAAGTCCATGGCCCCAAAATAAAAAAAAAAACAATTTGGGATAGAAACAATTTAAACTATCTTCATTTCCCTGATGCAGATATGAATATAATTAAAACTGTTTGCAAAGCTCTATTTCAGGTTATTTTAAATGCTTGGTGGGTATTTTTTTTTTCAGGTGAATGTCAGAATTGGTCAAAAGACAGCAGACATACAGCAACATTACCCTCATAGAATCAATAAATACTCAGTCACTTGGACCACTGACTGATCAATTTGGGCAAATATATAAAAATGGAAGAACAACATCACCTTGTGGAAATCGATTTTGATAAAAGGGACATTGTCATCAAAATGAAGCATCTTATTAAAAATGGTTTTCATTAAGAATGGGTTAATTTTTGAGGAGAAAGTGATGATTAACAACAGATGGTACATCAAGATGGTCTTTTTCTTTATAAAATCTTTAAGGAGCAAAAGAGATTTGAGAATAATTATTGTCTTGCAAGCAGAGAAAGTTTTTTCTTAGACATCAGATTTTTAATAAGAATAGCATAGAAGAGAAACTTGGTGACAATTCCTGGAATGGCCCTATGAAAGCAATGTTTGCTTGGCTGATCACTATTGGCTACTGTCAACCTCAAAGTACTCTCTTTGTGAAGTGATGCACTTGGTGAGATTATAGTGCTATTGCTGGAAATATTCTTCAAATTCATTTTCTGGAATACCTTCAGGTAATGTAGTCACATGTTACTAGAAATCAGCAAATCTTTGTTCTTTCAGGTGCATTTTTTCAGTTCTGGAAATGAGTAAGAACCACAGGCAGATTAAACCTGGTGAATACGGTTGATGGTTCATCTTTGTCATGGATTTCTTCGACAGGATCTTAAGCTCCTAACATATCATGCACAGAAATATTGTCATGATAGAGAAACCACTTGTCTTTTTGTAGTCTTTCCAAAAGCATTACTTTCCATATGTAGCTACTATTAGAAATATTTGGTAAGCTTTGGTACTGTCAAAAGAACCCTGTGTATCAGATCCTTTTAGCTGATTCTATTATTGAAAATATAAAGGTTTCAGCTTTTTATCCTCAAATTTAACTGAACTCATTCAGTTTCACGTGTCTATCAGCAGCATCTGGAAGAAGAGGCGAGGTAATTTCTTACAGGGTCGCATTTGCACATCTCCTTTAACAAGCTTATATGAAAAACTTGTTTTTTTTTTCTGAATTTTCATGAGATTCACAAAAATGTCTCGGAGTAATAGAAAAAAAAAGAAACAAAAAAAAACTACCAAAGCTTTGAAAGCCACTGCCTGAATGTTTCTCTTTCAATAAAGAAACATTAAAAGAATTTTAAATACATTGCCTCTTCCTGGCAATTAAGTTTCTGACCAGCATTTCATTTCTTCAGATTCAACTTCTTCTTTTATAAGAGTTGTCAAGTTTATTGTTTCTATTGGGCTGGTTGTTCGCATAACTGATGGTGACTGAGATGAGGGATCCTGTAGGAGAGGCAGGCTATCAGCTTCTATGACAATTGGTTCAACTTCATTTTTCACGGAGGAAGATGATGATGATGGTGATGAATGAGTGGCAGATGATGATGAAAGAGTAGAAAGTTTAAGTGAGGAGGCAAGTGAGTATAAGTTTGCAGTGGTAGTTGTAGTGACTATGTTGCTTGAGGGGCTCGAGCCAGAAGACGGCAATAAATGATGTGACTCTGTCATACCAATTTCAGAGTCTCGCCTCCGTTTTGTCGTCCGCCGTCCGCACTCTTTATCACTGAGATATTTCCTCCGGTTTTGCAGAGCTTCTCCAAGCCGAATCCATACAAACTGTTTATGACGAGACAGTTGAGGTGCAGCTCGGCAGATATAATGAAAAAATGCTTCCTTTTTGTCTGCAGTGATCATCTTCAGTGGTGGTGCTGTGTTCCAGATATTAGCAGTTGTGGCAGCTTCTCTCAGAAGTGAGCGCCCTAACCGTTGTGCTTCAGTTGGCCGACCCCGCCTCATTTTACGACGAAGCAGCTCCTCGGCTGAGAAATCTTTAATACGACTTGAACCCCAACCATCTATAACATGGACATCGTTGTCTGTTATGTCATCATCATCATCGTCGTCGTCATCTTCGATCACGTGAGGTTTAATGTTAGACTGTTGTACTGGAGTTGTCTGTGTTTCAAATGTCTTTGGTGTGGAGTAGATTGATACGTTAGTTGTATTGCTAACTGGAATGGAGGTAGAACGTGCAGTGCCAGCTGCAATCAGTCTTGAAGTGATCTTCTCATGGGTACTGATAGGGCTTGGGAATAACCGAACTGGATTAGTGGGAATCTTTACTCTTGAAAAAATGGAGTCAGAGTTCACTGCAGTATTGAGATAAGTTTCTTTCTGCAAATTGGTTTGTGGCGCCGACTTCACATAATCCAAATTATTCTGAAGTTCTGAATGTATACTGGGCAAACGATTAACTGTTTGTGAGTTAATCTTGGTTGGCATGGATACTGCAATGGGAGCTGATGAAACAGAAGACGACATGGTGGTCACTGAAGGAATGGGTGCAGTTGCAACCACCTGTGTTGTTGGGACTGAAGGTGCAATTGTCCTACCCATGCGGCATGGAGTATTGTTGGGCCCATAGAGGCCACGTAGCAATTTCCGAATTAGGAATCGGTCTTTGAAGACCTCAAAAATGTCTTTCAAGTCAGCATCAGTAAATTCCAAGAGCATTTCCCCTTCCACCTGATTATCTGGAATAACAAAAATATTATGAATTAAAAAAAAAAAAAAAAAATTAGAATGGATTTATTAATCCAACAGATTTGTATCACTTTGAATGTTATCATTAGCAGATACTCATATTTGAGTTTATATGTAAAACTGTATATTATATTCACCAACTGGCCTGAAATTTTGAAAAATCTTATTAAAGAAAATGTGCACTCTTTGGCAGGAATCGAATTTGCATCCCTCAGGGTAGAGAGGGAGCCACTATTTATGCCAGTGTGCCTATACCACTTTGGCCACAGAGACAGATAGTCAGGCAAAATCAAATTTGATGCTTTTAAACATAATTTCTCAAAATTTTTCATATTGGCACACAGTTTCATACTCAAACAAAGAGAATTTATTAGAATGGATTTTTATTAATCCAACAGATTTTTATCATTTTAAAGATTATCATTAGTGGACACTCGGATTTGATTAGGCACTCTATTTATATATTAAACAGTCTGCTTCTTCATGGTCAAAGCAGAATAGATGCACTGAACTAAACAGTGGCTCTCTCTCTACCCCAATAGATGCAGGTTCAATTCCTGCTGAAGAGCACAAATTTTTCTTCAATACATAAATGGAGTGCCTACTCAAATATAAAGTTTTTATATATATATATATAAAATGCATTTATGAGATATGGTAGGTGTTCACAAAGTCTTTAGACAATTTCAAAAAGTCATTACCAAAAACTTAGAAGAGGTGACAACAAAATTTTTGTTGCATATTAATGTTATTATTAAACTTTTTTTTTTTTTTTTTTTTAAATTATAATCAATAGTTTTATTAATGTTTTTATGTTTCAGACAGAAACTGAATATTACTTCAATGTCCTTCATGCAACGAATTGGATTCAATACAGAAATTTATTAACTATTAGCTTAAAAACCACCCTATCATTGGGCCTTCATCACAATAGATGATGGAGTAGATGTGATAAGCAACAATAAACTACAGAAGAACTCAAAATTGATCACTGCATTTAAGGATTGCATTAATATTTAAGCTTAACTTTTAAAAGTTCAACAATAATTCTTCTGGCATCACTTAATTTTAAAAAAATTTGATGTATGAAGGTCCTTACTTTCCGTACAAACAATTATTTTTATTTCATGGGCGACTTTCACTGGATTTTGCAATTGATTTCGATTATCTCCAAGTTTATTTACAAGTCATAAAAATTGCTATCAAAAAATAAATGTCACAAAAAAAAAGTGTAAACAACAGTAGTAATGAAAACTTGGGAACCCAAAATTTCAGGATTGTGGGTCCCAATCTAGCTCTGAATATTTTTAATTTGTTCATGGAGTTGGCTTGATTCCAAAATGGTATGCTATGTTGGGCTACAACCTCTAGGAGTAAAATTGAAAGAGTGTGATACAGTGACATTTCAACAGTATCCAGTTTCTGTGGTAATTTTACTAAAATTTTTCTGTACATTATTTACATTATTCAGACTATTGTCCTCATCTTTGTCAACATATTTATTATGTTTTGGCTGTTGTATGCTCCAGCCTTCTTCAGGTGGTTGGAATGTCGAACTGAACCCTTTATTTCACTCACTGGGGTAAATTGTTCTAGTTCCGCATGCCATGTTTAATGGATGTCAGTTATCAGTTATCTTCTGCTAATTTCTCTCTCCATGTTTTCCACTGCCTTAACCGGGTATTGAATTCACACTGTTTGGGTCCTGTCACTGGATCTAACCAATGCCTTTATCCACTGTGCCATGTGTCCTCAAGAACAGTCTACCCCAGTGAGCAAAATAAAGGGTTCACTTCGACATTTCAACCATATGAAGAAGGCCGGAGCGTACAACAGCCAAAACATTGTAATAAATATGGCAACACTGATGAGGACAATAGTTCGAATAATGTAAATAGTGTACATAATACCTCATCTTAGAAATATAGACAGATACCAAATTTTTCTGCCTAATGGTTTTGTGGATGCCCTGTATTGGAGATTATATATTTGTATGCATTTTTTAAAATAATTTGAACTTAGATATGCATGTGATGTATTTGTCGTTTGGCAACATATGTAATTGGGTGTATGTAAGTGTCTTGTTTTATATATACAAGTAAATGGACTGCTCCACTATCTTAAGAGTAGGTTATTTAAATATTACAACAATTAGTTTTCAATCCATGCTTGATGATCCCCACATGCAAAAAGGAAAAAGAAATTTATTAGTGTGTGTGTGTGTATATATATATATATATATGCACACACAAGGGTCAAAGGGTCCATTTCTTCCAGAATAAATAATTTTGTGTCATATAAAATTAATTATTGATAATTTTTCACTATCCTCTTAGTACATGTATCTTTTTTGGTATTTCTCAGGATAACTGTTACAAGTGATATTATTTAAGGAATGTAAATAGAGAAAATTCTTGTTTAGCAAGAAAAGACAAGCAAAAGCAATGAATTTACCAGCCTTGTTAGTAGGGAGCATGAGGAAAAAAAAAAAGTCACCAAAAAGCAGAAATTCTTTTGCTTGTGTTAGAAAAGGCTGTGGCTTCAGCCTTCTCCATTTTATTATTCCCTTCAAGCTGGTTGCATGAAAATAAGAGAGACAATAATAGCATGTGTTGGGTGGGGGTCACAGAGAGAAAGCCATTGAAAAGCAGAAATTCTTTTGCTTGCTTTCCAGCCATATTAAGCTTGCAGACACTCTCTACTGAAGTGATGATGTTATGTCTTAATTGTGTACAGCTGAAATCAAAGACTTTCCTATTCAAAGGATTTATAGTTGGACAGATTTATATAAAATTTGTGTTGTTCAGTTCTGAAGTATATAGGGAAAAATCTGATGACTTTAGTGTAACATCAAATTTTTTTTTTATTTTTTTTAACTAACTTTTAAAAGGTTTTAACCCATGGAGAGTATTCTTGACTCCTTAAGTCATGTGACCATTACCCAGAAAGTTCATACATGGAGTGAAAAGGAGCAACTGGCAAAGTGTATTTATTGCAATTAAAAGGTATGTTTTAGTCTGTTTCAATGCCTTAAGGTTTCATTTTAAATGTTCAAAATTATTTTTTTAAAGTTATGTAAAAAAAAATCTCTTGATAATATTGAACATGTTAAATTTTGTTAAAGGAGATTTTAAAAATATTCACTGTAATACCTAATTTTAAAATTAAATTAAAATTTCATATATTAATGTTGGTGTTATTTTAAAGAAAGAAACAATTTACATTAAAACAATTTTAATTTAGTTTATGTCAAAATTACGAAATTTCACTTTTCCAGTCATCAATCAATGCCATTTTCCAACACCTGTTGTCAAGTGATAAGAAACTTATTTAAATATTCTTATGTGATTAGCCTGCATAATGGACTGCCTGCCCTGGTTCCCAAGTCACCCTTTACCATTGATATATACATACACATGAAAGGGGATGCCAAGAAATTTTAAGTTTTATTTTATTTTTTTTTAAATGTTTTATATATATATATATAGTCTAGCCAATTATATTTAGTTTTTTTTGTTTCCATCACTTTTATTAAATATCGCACATTGTGATAACAGAAGATCTGCCGTCACTTTAGTCTGATGATGCAGCAGCCAAAAAAGTGTGACTAGAAACAAATTTAGAACCTTTCTGCTTTAGTTTCCTTATTTCCAAAAATCGATATAAATCAAATTTCTCTAAAACTGCAATCTTATTTACAATTCTCGAATCTTCAATTACTACTGTCAGTCTCTAGAGTCTTAGCAGCAAGGCCAGAATTCTTCCTTGTATATGTTTTGCTACAATGTATCTATGCTTCATGGATGTGCTCGTTGCATAGGAATTATTGTGAGATCAGAAAACTGAGTTCGAATTCAGACAGACTGAAGTAGTTTCTTTTATTTTTACATGTGGTAGAAGTATGAAGCCAACTTTTCTCTTTCTAAGTATGACTTAAACTGCAAGGCAGACTTGGTTCTCTAATCTTTGATTGCAGCCAGAAGGTCAATGCCAATAAAGAGATTTACTAAGTTTAGCTTAGTGTGACACAAACACAAATATGAGTACATAGTGACTATCAAAAAATAGTAAGTCTATGATCAATCAGTTATGTGCCATGCATGATACATGCTTAGGTGATCATGTATCTTTCGATACATGACTGATGAGGCAGATTTCTTTTCCTGCAGTAGGTTACCATTTCTTTCTGCAGGAGACTAGTTACCATCCAAGACTATAGAACCTGGTCTGTCCTGTTATTTACACATAGCTAGGAGGGGAAGAGGATTCATACTTTTCCCAAGGGTATTAGCATTAGTGAACATAATGAATTTGACAAATTTGAACTCGGCTCCCCGATTCCTCAATCTGAGCCGCCATCCATTATTCCACTGAGTTTGCTAATCATTACTTCATGGTGAAGTATTGAACCAACAAAGTACATTTGAATGGCTATAACCATGATCATATGATCTTGTTATTAGTTTAAATAGCAATCATAGTAAAAAAAAAAAAACATCAAGACTGAAGAAGATATTTACAGATATTCCTGAAGCAGCCTTCAATATCAGGAAAAAGAAAATCTATTTTTAAACAATATCAAAAGATAGTTTTAATTTAAAATAAATAAAATTGGAAAATACTTATATATTGATATATCTGGACTAGTCTAGTGTCCTCATTTTGATTGTTATAGTCATAACATTTCACCAAGGCTTGTTTAAAGCCAACTGGGCTCTGTCCTAGGATCATCTATTATAGCATTGTCAAATACACACAATAATGTACATGTAACATCACATTGCAGGTTTTACAGAGAACAGAAACAATTTTAATTTTCTTCTGTATTCTCAAAAGGTTAGTAGTATTTGTTTATATTTTGATTAAATAGCTTAGTGGATTAAGATGATAGTTCATTAATTTGGTGACATCGTAGTTGTAAGTTCAATCACCGTGCTGGATAACAAAGACTAAGTGAAAACTGATAAGTTCTAAATAAGAATAAGCTGAGATATTTCTAGACATAGACAATAAAATGAGAACAGTCTATCCCTGTAGATTAAATAAATGGTTAAGTTCGAAATTCCATGATTAATATTAAACACCTAAGAAGAAAATGTGATAATAACAACAAAGATGAAGACACAAGATATAGCTGTTAGTTTCTAGGCTTGAACCAGATCTAATTTAAAGAGTCCACTACTCAAATTAACATCACAGTTTTCAGTAAAAATTACCACATTGTAGTGACATATAAGACACTTTCCATTCCTAGAAAGAATAAAGGAAATGTGTATATATTAGTCAGAGTTCTCAATGTGGGTCAGAGAAAAAAAAAACAACAAAAAAAAAACTTTACTTTTTCTCATTTTTTATTTACAAAATTTTGTTTCTGGAATTACAACACCCTGATACTCTATTGAACTTTTTTTTTTTTTTAGTATACTTCACTTTATTAATTTAATAATTAGTTATGAATTAAAACAAATTACTGTACAATGTACATGTATTCAAGTTTTAAAATCGAACCAACATTTTCTGTTGCTATTAAATTTGTAAAACTCCTCTATAAGAATAATCTAGCTAAATGTATATGTACTAATATGAAAAAGAATGAAGATTTTCAATAATATATGAATATTATTTGGAATGTGCTTCTTGATTTGGACAACCTTGGAAAGAGGGGAAAGATATTCTGACATATGATGAAAAAGGTTGAGAACAACTGTTTGATGATACAGTGGCTATTAGTGGAATTTCAAAGCTTCCTATTTTGTTAATTTTAAAACAAATTACTTTTCATTCTATTATAAATATATGAAGTTCTTAATATTTTGTTTTAATAAAAATTGAATAAACATAAAAGAAAAAGAGTTCTCTGCCATCCAATATTTCAGACTGTATGAAATGTTACCCAGCCAAAAGTTTGGAGAAAATGAAATGGAACTTTATTTTTTCTTACTGTAACACCTACTTTCTATTGTCTTCTTCAAAGTAATACCTTTGTCAGTCAGCATACTGATTTACAAAGGGTAGTGGCAAAAGGTTGGTGCTATATTCTGAACTTTTTGATAGCACCTCATATACAAATCTGACCTAAGAAACAATCGGTAAGAAAACCCTGCTCATTGTTCTAAGATCAAGTATCTGTATCCCCATTTTTTAAGTAAAGAAAATTTTAACAGTGCAACACTACAGGATAATGGGGAAAGTTTTTTTTCTTGGGTTGGAAGCTCATCCCAATTTAACCTCTTCTATCAGTACCAATAGCTAAAAAATCATAATGGTTTATTATTTCAATAATCTGTAGTAACTGTTTCGACAGCATCATTTAAATCTTAGGCTGTTAGCGTTTAAATAAAGATGTTATTTCTGTTTGAAGTTTGACTATTATTTTTACTTTAAAAGGTTGACGCCCCAATAAAGTTGAGATGCAAAAACAAAAATTTCAAATTGTCTGTTGGTCCATGAAAATAAGTCATTTTCTACGCATATGCACAGTTTCTCTTCCTGTGATCACGGCTCTCCACAGCTTCCTATATTGTGTTGTACATGAGATTATTAACACCAAAAAAAAAAAAAAAAAAAAAAAAAAAAATTAATACCTACGACACCTAATACGACACCTCTTAGGCCCTAGTAAGTAAAATTAACAAAAGTGTTTTTAAAATAAATTAATTTTTAAAGTTTTTTTTTTTTTTTTGCTTCGTTCATTCTGGACAACAATGTTTTCCATTCATTTTTAAAAAGAAAAAATCAAAATAATTTAAAACTGAAAAATAAAAATTATCAAAAAAACCTATGATTTATATAGTCGAGAAAAAAAAGTTGATAAAAAAAAGGAAAGTATAATTAAGTTTAGAATTTTCAGACTAAAATTTAATTTGTCAGAAAAACAAAAACAAATCAGTTTTCTAAACAATAGAAAAATGAAATGTATTTAAAAACATTTAAGCAAGTGCTTCAGTAAGTTGACATTTTAAATTTAAATTTTAATGAAAAGTAGGAATTTGTATAAAGTTTAATTTAAAAAGCGAAAATGTCTAACGATAGAAAAGACATCAAGGTACATGTTTTAAATGTTTTTCAAAAATCTATGAATTTTTAGTTTCCTGAAAAGTTGATTAAAAATACAAAATTTGTACCCAAAATGAGAAATAGGTAATATTTTTTTTTTTTGCAATTGGATTTACGACAACAATCTCTCCAAAAAAAAAAAAAAAAAAAAAAAAAAGACGTACATGAAAATTTTTTTTAAAAAAATATATAAAATAAAAATATTAAATCGATATTAAATCGGACTTTCAAATTGAAACATCTAAAAAGACGTTTAAAATCTTTTTGATTTAACGAATTTATTCAAATTCTGATCATTAAAAAAAAAAAAATAATTTTAACAAGTCTTATCCGGACATTAAAGGCCCTTAAAAGAGAACCCGACATTAAAATGCAATATATAACAATGAATAAAAACAATTAAATCCACGCACTAGTAAAACAGACAATTTAAACCTAAACGGATTTGTTAAGTGTTGTGTTTACAATACATAAAAGAAATTGTATATAGATAGAGAAAATAAATAGCATTAAAAATTAAAGGATTTAAAATAAAAATCGCTATTATTATCGTTGTTGTAATGTGCGTGAAAAGTCTTGTGATATTATTAATGGCTTTTACTCACGTATTTTGGGTTGTGTCTGTGTGTAAGTCAATACAGAGGAAAATGAGAGAAAGAAGCCACACGATGGGAGATGATTGTGTATAAATAAATTCTCTTAAAAAAAAAAATAAAACTTAGAGAATTTAAAACCTGCTGTCAGTTTTTTTTTCTAAATAAATTTTAAAAAAATTGGATTATTAAAATTTTTAAAGGGGCCATGAAAACGGTTTAAAAAACAAATTGATAAAATAAGATATAGTGAAAGAAAATAAATGGATTTTTATAGATAAAGAAATACATTAGATTTTTTTCCGTTTTTTTTAATAAGATTTTTTTTTGTTTTTTATAAAGAAATGTTTTAATGTTTGGTGGGGAACTTACCTCTAAGTGCCTTTAGCCCATTTTGGCTAATTCCGTGTTTGCTAAGAAACAGAATAAGTGCGTCTGTGTTGAAATGTTTCACTTGTTGTACACCAACTTCTACAGCTGCCATTATTATTCTTATTATTCTATTATAATTATTACTGCCTCTATTATAGTTCTTTTTCACCATTTTGGGTTACACGTTAAAAAACGGCGATCGCCAACAAGATGCTTTTTTTTTTTCCGCGTCATGTCGACCGAATTCAGTTTTCCCCAAGACAAAAATGACTATTAAAATCCCTCCCCCTTTTTAACAATCGCAACCCGATGTCTGTTTTCCTACTGCTGTAGCTGACGTCTCCTCTTTCTCCTTCCCTGTAAATCAGCGGTCATTTACTACACGGGATTTTTTTTTTCCTTTTCCCCTTCTCCATTTTTTGTGCTGTAGAAATTTCTTCTTTCGTTGTTGGTTGGTGATAAAAAATGGCCAAAAGGGTTAGAAGAAAAAAAAAAAGAAGAAAAATGGGGAACTGGGTTTAACAAAATGGAGAAAGCATTAACAAGGTAAACACTAAACAGCCAGTATTATTAATTATGGGAAGCTGTGAAAGCAGCAGAGATATATAGTCATTAAAAGTGTGTTAAAATTAGAACAGTGTGACCTTGTTTAAGAGTTGGCAAGACGTCGTTACATTATGGCGAATAGAATGAGAGAAGAGGAAAGAATCTAATCAAGTCGACGTTGGTGATTCGCTATTGCCGCATTCTTTACACCGGCCATGTTGATGGGCCAACATGATTTGACCAACAAGAAAAACAAATGAGAATTCATTTTGCGGCTTTGCCTCTCCATTCTTGTTCAGCATTCAATTAAATTAATTAATGAGTTAAATTAAATTAAAATCCACATTAACTTTTTTGTTTTATTTATTGCTAATTTATCAAATATATTAAATAAAATCGAGAACATCTTTTTGTTTGAATTTAGAAGATTTCAAGTAATTTTTAATTTTAATCATAACTTTTTTAATTAACAAAAAATTCAGAACACTTTTCTTATTAACAGAAAAAGCTATAACGAAGTAGTCGAAATACACTCGAAAAATAAGCGAGTGGTACAGTTTGTTCAAAATTAGTGTTTTAAAATGAAAATAATCTATTTTAAAATACTATGCAACTAAAAAGTTAAGACTTGAAAAACAAATATTTACCTAAAAATATTTTTAAATTTGAAACTTAGTAGTTTATGTATACTTTTTTAAAAACTATATTCGAATTAATTTAAAATTAAGACATTTAAAAAAAAATAACCTTAAAACATTTTTTCTTAAATTAAGAGGGATCTTACTTTTCCGAAAATAAAAAAAGTTTTCCCAATTTTTAAAGATATACGTTTAAAAAAAATTAATTACTGACACCAAAAGAAATTTGGTTGTGACTCAACATTTTAATGGAGGCTAACCTATATTAAAATAGAAGTAATAGCATGTCTATAACAGTTACTTGTTCGATATCAATTTCCTCCTCCTCCTCCTATCTATTTAATGAACTCAAAATCGATACTGCTTTGCTTTTATTATTGCTGCAGTTATACGAGCAAACGGGAGGGAAGAAAAATTAAGCTATTATCTCCTTTTTTGAGGCGAGGTTACATACCATTAATTTTTGGTTGGGGGGGGGAAAATGACAGAACTGTCCGAACAGGCGGGAAAAAAAAAAAGAGATTATAATTCGTTCCTCTTTTTCCTCCTTTCTTTCCTTCATAAATATTTTTTTCGCAAGCAAGGCAGGTTACTGGCTTTTACAATTTGAGTGAATAGAGCTAAGGACAGACATTATTATTGCAATGTTTTGATTTTTAACGAGAGAAGTGAGTCATTGACTGACTTAGTTGCAATAAGGTCGACGACGCCATGCCGTATCCAGGAGTGGAAAAATGAAAAAAGTGTTTCGTTTTTTGTTTGTTGTTTTTTTTTCCTTTTAGTTAACTTAAGGATTTTTTTTTTCTTTGCTGAAAATATTTTGGCCAAAGGATTTTAAGAGTTATGCATCTGTAAGAGAATTTTATTGTGATAAACTATGCAATATTACTTTTTTTAAACTGATGTTAATTTATGAAAGTTCATTATTTTTATTTAATTTAAAGTTTAAACATTGTAAAAATTATTAATAAAAATATGAATTTAAAAAAAATATTTCTTAACTTTTTACTTCATTTGCAAGTATTAAAAATAAGATTTATTTAAAAGAAAAGGCAACTTTTTAATTTATTTTTGTTGTAATCCATACACTATTTAATTTAACGAATTTAATTTTTTTGTGCCATTCATGAATGATTCATGAATAATAAACTTCAAGTTCTAATTGATCTTACATTTTCTCACTTTTCGGGGGGATTTTGTAAGCAGGACTAACAATTAATTTTATAATTATTTCTAAGTTATAATTTATAACTTAAATGCTTTTCACTTTCGACATTTTATTTTTTCACGTCTTCAAAAAAAGTTAATGCACTTTAAAATTAAAAATGTTTGTTATTAATGAAACAGTAAAAAAAAAAAAAAAAATGAAATAATTTTTAAAAAATATAGTTGATGAGTTACTTTTCATTTTTTTTTAAGCTTAGCATATAGATATTTTTTTAATGAAATTTTAAAATAATAGTCGATAATAAAATATGGATGCAGTCAGATTTTTTTTTTCTTTACACGCAAGAAATACCTCTTAAAATATTACAATCTTTAACAAACAGCCACTTGGATTCGTCCATCTTTCCCAATAAATTCTTCTATCATTCCTTCTTTGAATAAAGTTTCTATTTTTTTTTTCTTTCTTTCTTTCTTAACAATAGAACCCACAAGACTGAAACCATTTCTGCTCAGCACTCACACTAGCTGTTTAAATAAATAAAAGCTATGAACTTGGAGGATCTCGTCTGCTAAACATTTATTTTAAGGAGGTGATCAAAAATGGCTTCTCGCTATATCTCCTTCTACCCCTCTCTCTCTTTATCTGTATTTTTTCTCTCTTTCTCTCTAGTTTCAATAAGCACGCCCACTTAAATTTCCGACAATTTAATGAGTTTTTCTTTTTACACTTTTCCTTTGCAAAAATTACTTAAAAAAAATAAAAATTTACTCTATAAATACCGGCTTCTTTTCTTCAGTATTTCGACAGCTTGTATGGTTTTCAAATTTTAATTTTAAACTAAATTTTTTTAGCGTCAAAGAATTAAGACACTATTTTCAAATAAATGAACTTTCAAAAAGTCTAGTGTTATCAACTAATTTCTTTTTCCTCCGTTGGTTTTTAAAATGGTCTTCAAAAATACTCCCATCCCAGGTGTAAAAAGTGTATAATTTTAATGGGATAAAGCTACTTAACTTGTAGGATTCACAGTTCAAATCTACTGCATCGTTAATGAGGCTATGTAAAAAAATAAATATTTGTAAATGAATACACGTGTTTGAGTGACATTCCTATTTATTTACGGTGAAGTTATCGTCTACGAGTAGTCTATCTCCCCCCCACTCCAAAAATTGTTATAAATGGTGATTTTCTAAGCGTAGCTTAGATGTGGTACAAGGCCGAAAGTATGGGGCACCCAGATCGAACTCACTATTCAATCATAATTGATCTCGCGAGACAAGCTTGCTAACAATTACAGCACGTTGAAGTGCCCATGAAAATGTACATAATTAACAGGTGCATTTTAAAATTTTATTTTAATGCTACTTTCAATGTCTACTCAAACAAATTTATCCACTAACGTTTAAATAATATTGTGGAATTAAAAAGTCCATTAATTCAAATTGCTTATCGCTGAGGTACCTCCACAGATAACCTAGTAAAAATGCATTTTTAATAATTTTAATTGAACTTAAATTTCGGTTTTATTTGAAAGATAGCGTAAGAAAGGAAAGTTAATCCAACTTAAAGAAATCATTTACTTTCGTAATAAAAAGAAAAAGTCGTTTTTAAAACATTGATAAGTTCGGTATTTACCAGGCGGGATGTGGCACAAGGCCGGTTTTTACGTAGGGCTTTTCGAGCTCGTAGGCTCGGGCAAAAATTGCCCGTAGAGACCCTGTATACACGGGGTCAGGTAGCTGTCTACTTCCCAAGACGAGACTCTGCCGTTTGTCATAGCCTCCTCTGGGGTTTCTCTCCGCCCGGAGGCAGAGAGTCAATAAGCAGAATTAACTGTAATCGTCAACCGCTTTTTAACAAAAAAAAAAAAAAAAACATTGACAAGTTCAAGTTTACTCATCACTCATTGAACTGCCATTATAAACGAAAAAATGCAAACTAAACAACAAATGTAAAAATCCAATATTTGTCCTAGAAATGTGTTTTGAAATTAATAATAAATCTATTTAAGGAATAACTCTATTTTGTAAATAATGCTTACTATTTGTTTAAAACAATAAAAATAACATTTACACACGGTAGTATGTGAGGTCACAGGTCAGCACCTATATCTTGAAATGATTTAAATTAAATCCCTCTTAAAAAACGCTCAAAAAAAAAAAAAAAAAAAAAAAAAAAAAAAAAAGAAAGAAATTAAAAGAAATATGAAACACTAAAAGTGCAATAATCAGTAAATTATTTATGTTTAGAAATAAATTATCTTTAACCTTATATTACCAATAGTTTCAGAACTTATTTTTTGTTCTATATGATTTTATAAAACTTAGTTGAATAATTTTATTTTTTATACAACATTTGAAGTAGTTTTTATTTTAGTTAAAACTAAAAGATATTAATGTCATGTTTGATGTCATAAAATATCTAATTATACCCAATGTGTTTTTTTAATTTTGGATTTAAGAGTTATCAAATTATTCTGATAAGGAAAATGTAGTCAATAGCAGTTGTCATGTCAATAAAAATTAATTATAGTGTCAAAAAAAAAAAAATAATTATAATAATTTTAAAATGTACCTGCTAATAACAATTATCATTAAGTCACCCCTTCTAAACCAATGACAACCCCACATGATTTTCACTATTGGAAAATCCTTTCACATGAACAGGTCATCAGCACGTGTGCCAATGAAAATTTCTGTTTCTTTTTCAGGCCATAATAATAACATTAACAGTTATCTTTTAGCACTCAACAAAAATTCAAGGTAGAAAAACCCCAGACCCTTCTCGTATTTTTCCAACTAAATTATCTGGACATTCATTACATGCATCTATAAAAACAAACATACAGGCAAGACTGTATACACTTTGCTTATTCTTTATCTTATCATTATCAGATCTACATTTGACCCCCAAACTCACAATTTTACTCAGTATTACTGTCTCTCATGTTCCCAATACCACATAACAACCAAATTGTACTTGTTATGTTCTTTCCATTTCTTGCTGTTTCCCATTTTTAAGAGTATTTTTGTATATATAAATGAAAGGGAGTTTATAATTATTTACTTAGAGTTGTAACTCCTGTTCAAGGTAACTCAGAATTATTTGCTTTTTGAACATCCATACAAAAAATAATCTAACAGTTGCTAAATTGAAAAAATATTCTTTCTTTTTATGTGTCATGTCCTTTCAGAACGTAAGTGATCATGGTTCTCCACCTCCCTCTATCTCTTGCAGCTCTCAACAAGTTCCTTTCCTCTGCTTCTTTCCCCAGACCACATTATGTCATCCACTTGCTCAAGTCCGCCAGGTATGTCACTTGTTTTCCCCTGTCTCTCTTTCCCTCTATTCGACCCATGAGTAACAGATTCTGCAGGTCCTCCTTCCTCATTATGTGTCCCAGAAACTTCAGCTGCCTCTTCCTGATATTAAGTATAAGCCTTTTCCTTGTTTGCAACCTCTCTAAGATCTCATCGTTGCTCACACACTTGGTCCATGATATACTTAGCATCCTTCTGTAGAACCACATCTCTGTCGCCTCGACTCTCTTCTTCGTGTTTGAGGAAATCGTCTAACATTCGCTGCCGTAAAGAAGAACAGATGTAACGTAATATTTCAGTATTCTTTTCTTTGTTACCAAAGATAACCTCCTGTCTCACAGTACTCTGCTCAACTTTTGGGATGTGTCCTTGGCCATCCCAATACGCCTACAAATCTCAGTGTCACACTTACTGTCCTCTGTCAAGACGCTTCCCAGGTATTTAAACTTCTGTGTCCGCTTGATTCTAGTATTCGCGACCTTCAGATCACATTTCAGGCTCATCCTCTTACTGACGACCATGCTCTCAGTCTTCTTGTAGTTTATGCTTAGTCCCTTCTTCTCACTCTCCATCACTACATTCTGTAGGAGATTTTGTAAATTCATTTCTGTGTCTGCTATTAGTATTCTTTTAAGGTTCCCATTCAAAAATAGCATTAAATTTTACATTTTTCAATTCAATTTAATAAAAATAAAACTCTTTTTACGAATATCACGCTAAAATATTATAGATAATTTTTTTTAAAATAAATTTTAAGTCTAGATTGTTTTCTGTCTAAGCTAAAAGAAAATAATGTGTTTTATTAAATTACTAGCAGTAGAGCCCGGCGTTGCCCGGGGATGTAACAGTAAGAGATAGATCAAGTATCGACCATCATAAAGACTGAAAAATAAAATTGACAAAGATTATTGTTTAAGGTTGATGGACACGCATGTCTTAATTAGTTTTTTTTTTTTTTTTATGAATTGGTCAAACCCAAACTCAAACAAAAGCATTGTTTTCAATCGTTATAAGTCTACCGATTGAATAGAATTTTATTATAAACAATTGTCTTGTAAATGGAATTTTTAAAGCATTCTGAATGTAAAAATAAAGAAAAAAGTGTGCAAGACAATAAGAAACATTACCTGCCAAAAAAAAAAGTGAAGTTTTGTTGAAAAATGTAGGAAATCCGATCCCATATATAAACACACACACACAAACAAACAACCTGGGTTTTATAAGTATAACTTGATATGAGTTGTCCCCCTTTCATTCTCGCAATGCCTCTTAATCGTGTTTTCAAATTGATTTCATGCAAAAACAATTGTTTTTCCAATTTTTGGCGCTGTCAGAACCACCACAAAGTAATTTTACGTAGTCCTGTGAAGTTTTGTTGAAATTGGTTGAAAAATGTAGGAAATCCGTCCAATATATAAACACACAGACACACACACACACACACACACACACACACACACACACACACACACACACAACCTGGGTTTTTATAATAAGTATGATGCAAGCAGTGACTGTTAGAAAATGCATCTTTTGAGTTTTATTGAATTGTTTTTGGTAAAGTTCAGAACAAATTTTCCCATCTGTTCTCACTTGATATTGCATAACATTTTTAATGAAATAACATCTCCAAGGATTCTTCTTTATATAACTGTAAAAAAATAGTTGTGGAGAGCCTGTAGGAACATTATTATTATAAAGAAAGTAAAATAAAATATAAAATAACAATATTAATGAATATTATAAATAAAATAAAATAAAATAAAACAAAACAAATGACATGAAAATGTTGTTTCAAATAAATTAAATATAAATAAAAAGTTCTCCCAACCATGCAACAAAAACTGTTACTACTGGAAATGTGAGCATCCCACCAAAAGATGTTAAATTCCACCTCTTTGCTACAAATCTTTGGATGCACAACATGTGTCTGAACTTCTCTCTCTGTGACATTGTGTGTAATAATACAGAGTGACTTCTCCCTTTTATCACATGCAACCATGAAACATTTGTAATCAAAAATAGACACAAAAAAGATAAATAAATTGTATGATATATTAATATCATACAATTTATTTATCTTTTTTGTGTCTATTTTTGGTACAATTTAACATGCCTTTACTGTTATCTCGGTATGTTTTTATTTCCTGTGAACACGAGGCTATTTCTGCTGTTATGATGTAAGTGACCCCATATCATTTGATGCTCCCGACGTGTACAAAAAACAAACTATTCCCCACAAGCCATGATCACCCATGTCTGGAAGGGTTACAGTTAAGGTGACCCTTAAGGGTTAAGGATCACCTTGAATACAGTGCATAAAAGAAACTGACTGCTTAAGTCAAGAAATTTGTTCATGTAAAAGACAAAAAATACCTCTGACAAATATCACTTGCTTATTATGTAAATATTTTTCTACTAGCCAAGATGACATAAATTTTTAACATAGATTCATTGATTTTAATTAAGAATTGATTACTTTTTACAGATTACCAACCTTTTGCAGGTTATTTAAAGCTAGAAAATATTTTTAGATTGTAAGAATGTTTTTAGAGATAATAATGATTTACTGATACAAGTTTTACTAATTAACCCATAGTTGGGGGAAGAAGAGGTGGATTTATAACTTTTCCAAGGGTATTTGAGCATAAGTGAATATAACAAACTCAAATTGAATTGGAACTTGTTTCTTTGATTTCCAATTCCGAGTAATTATCCATTATACCACCTGTACACCAAATCTTACAAAACCTGGTATTCCCAAGCAGTCACCCATCTAGTTACTGACCAAGCTCAATGTTGCTTATGATCGTAAACCCATTATACCACCTGCACATCCAAGTTTACAGCCCCAGATATTCCCAAGCAGTCATCTATCTAGGTGCTGGCCAGGTTTGATCTTGTTTAACTTCAGTGATCATACAAGAACCAATGTTTCAACGTGATATGGCCTTAAGTCTTAATTAATAAAATCTTTATTAGTTTACAGTGGTTTATAACACATACATGTTATTTTTGTCGTTATAAAAATCTTAAAAAAGGGTTTTTTCTCAGATGCATTTAACTTTTAAACTAATTTCTAGTTTGAAGACCAATTTTAAACCTTACAAGATCAATAAAAAATTATAAAATTCCAGAACATTTAAAAAAACATTTAATATAAATATTTTTATACATCTAAACATAAAATTATTTTGAAAATATTTCTATGTTTATTATAATTGTCATAAAATATTTTTACTGCAATATTTAAAACAAAACTAAAGATCATAACAATGCATACCAGATTAAAAAACAAAAACATATCAATCACAAAAATTACATAAACATTTAATAAAAATAATCAATTATTTCTATTCATACCTCAAAATATATTTATACAATTGTATTATTAATTCTTTAGTCTTTCAGATTCAATTTTCCTATATTTTTAGTAAGAAAATAATTCAGATTCACTATCATTATTAATTATTTTAGGAGTGGGACAAAAATGTGCTTCCATGATTATTATGTTTTGTGATATTCAACAAACACTTGTTTGACACTTTTGTAATGTCAACAAATACTCATTGTTGCTTTCATAATGCTCATTATAGTAGAGAATTTATAATTGCAGATATAACTATAGTAACACCGTTGAACAATACTAGTGTCAGACACCTTCAAATATCACTCACACTAATAATACTTGCTCAATAATACTCACTCAAATAGTAATCCGTACAGTGATCTGAATAGAGAAATAGTATAGAGAATAGAGGCCCTTATAGTAATAGAGGATAGAGTAGAAATGCAGATCCGAATAGTATTAGAGGATAGACTAGAAATGACAATCAATCTAGACGGCAAGCGACTTTCTATATATGTATTTCTTCTACGGTCACGTGATCCACTTAATTCAATAATGGGATCACCTGTGTTTGCCCACTGGCAATCTATGTTCAAACTCAAGTGTCAGCAGCAACACTTTATTTCTATATAGCATTATGTAACAAACAAATAGGATTTTTTGTAAAAATGAACAATTAGCATTATTAAGAATATTCTCTTTTACAGGGCAGTAGCTGTGACTGAATCATAATAATGCAAAAGATGTCATTTAGTGACTTGAGGCATTGAGAGAGTTAAGAATTCTTTGTTTAGTGACTTGAGGTATTGGCAGAGTTAAGAATTCTTTGTTTAGTGACTTGAGGTATTGACAGAATTAAGAATTCTTTGTTTAGTGACTTGAGGTATTGACAGAGTTAAGAATTCTTTGTTTAGTGACTTGAGGTATTGACAGAGTTAAGAATTCTTTGTTTAGTGACTTGAGGTATTGACAGAGTTAAGAATTCTTTGTTTAGTGACTTGAGGTATTGACAGAGTTAAGAATTCTTTGTTTAGTGACTTGAGGTATTGGCAGAGTTAAGAATTCTTTGTTTAGTGACTTGAGGTATTGACAGAGTTAAGAATTCTTTGTTTAGTGACTTGAGGTATTGACAGAGTTAAGAATTCTTTGTTTAGTGTCTTGAGGTATTGACAGAGTTAAGAATTCTTTGTTTAGTGACTTGAGGTATTGGCAGAGTTAAGAATTCTTTGTTTAGTGACTTGAGGTATTGACAGAGTTAAGAATTCTTTGTTTAGTGACTTGAGGTATTGACAGAGTTAAGAATTCTAAGTGAAGGAATAAAAATACTAGGTGGGGAAAAATATAAAGGATTAATTGATTAAATTGGAACCTGATTGATCAAACCCAAAACTATCACTAATCATGAAGCCTTGTGGCTAGAGCACCTATTGGGACAAAAACTCAGTCAGGGCTCAAGTGGTACATTTGATCCATTACTAAAGATGCTGGAAAAATGATCAGTTCAGGTACAGTAGTAAGTACTTGACTCCTGCTATCCTTTACAAGAGCCAGGTCAGGCAAAAAATGGAGTACTGTTGCCATATATGGGGAAGAGCTACCTAATCTTCACTTTCCAATCTTGATAGAGTCCAAAAGTGTCTCCCCATCCTTGTGGGTAACAAATTATTTTCCACTATACATCCCCTTTCTCAGAGACAAAATGCTGTAAGCCTCTCGCTGCTCTATCGCTATTTTCATGGAAAGTGTTCTTCTGAAATTCATTCCTTAATTCCACAGGTTCTAATCTTCATGGCTAAGACCCACCATGCCACGCCCATTGTAGCAAGCCACCCTCATTCCTTTCGTATTCCATTGGTGAAATGTAAGTTCCACTTGAGCAGCTTCTTCCCATGAAGTGATTTGACTTCCAAGAGGATGCTTCTTGATCCCTATAATCTTAACTTGTACAAGTTTAGGGTTAACCATTATCTTCCCCACATATTCAAATAAACTCTCCCCCTTACTCTGTTACCTTCTATCTCAAGTAGCCCTTGGTCCTTTTACAGGGTGGCCATCATTGTAAAAAAAAACAAAAAAAAAAAAAAAATGGAAGAAAAACATTAACCAGAACCTATAAAATGCTTATGAGGACAACAACATCAGTCATATTTGAACTCAAAACAAACCTAGTAAGATTTAGTACAACTGAATTATTCTTACCCCACTTCTCATATTCAAGGAAGTTGCAGTGACAAGATTAATGTGTTTACCAAAATTCTGCAAAATCCAGTCAAATTCTGGGAAGTTTTTATTTAGCAATCTATTCAACCAAATTTACATTGATTCTTGTCAAAATATCTGAACCCAGAATATCACTAGAGGCACTTTTGGAAGTGCCATGTCTGATTGAAAATACTTTTCAACATAACCATCTGGTTTCCTAGTAAGAGGGTCTTTGTGAAAAGATAATATCCATCAATATCATTCTCCCAGATAAACGTCTATATAAGTCAGAGCTAACAGTTGCACTCTCCTCAAGTTGAAAGAATCTACAGCCCACATGCATCCTGGGTATGATAATAAACTACATCCAACAACAAGGCCTCTGATTGAGAAATTGGAGGTTTTGAGGAGTATGAAACCGCCTCTTAATTGCTGTTGTTCCCAGGTCCACCCTGACCTGGGGTGGTAGCTATTGGGAAATAGTGAACCCCCCAAACAAAAATCAACAGTACATTTTTATAATAAAATGAGTAACAATACATTTTTATAGCAAAATGATAATCAATGCAACACCAAAAACATATAAAGATACATTTTATAGTAAAATTACCAACAATACATTTTATGATCTACAGACTATATATCTAAAAACATACCTTTACCCTGAAAATATAAAGTTATGTTCAAAATATCTGTAGTTGAAAGTGTAGTGAGATCTGATAAAACCCAAATAAAATTTAATATAGAAATAAAATATATAATCAAAAAATAAAAAGAATTAAAATTAAAATAAGGCATTTGTGCTTTCCTTTAAAGCATTTATCTATTTCTTTCTCTTTCTCTAAACTTCTTTTTCTATACTTCTCAAGTAATAAGAAGGCAAGAAGGAGAAAAGACTGAACCTGATTGAAAAACGTTGAAAGTTTGCAGGTTCAAAGCCTACTAATTTGTGACTGAAAACTACCAAAATACAGAGAGGCTCCATGCATAACTTCCATTATAAAAAAAAATGCAAAAAGAAAGGAATGCCAGAAAATAAAATAATTTTGGATAATCAAAAAATTAACACAAAGAGACTTTTGATGCTAGCTGAAACCAAAGTTCCTGCCAGAATCTTGGAGCCTGGTCAAAAAGTTATTCCTGAGCTAGAACAAGAGAGACAAAACAAAAGAAGCTACACCAGAGAAACCAACCATGCATGACATGTGAAGAAGTAGATCATCTGCTAATAATAATTTTTCCCTGCTTAAGACCAAGAAAAACACAGTAGATTAACACTGACTTATTTCTAATATTATTACTGCCCTTAGCATGGTCTGACTTCAAAACTACCGCTACTGGAACTTCTCCAGGCTACTACCAATATCCGCCTTAAAAAAATTAAAAAACATTTATGTGACACCGAATATCAATATACATTACCGTTGTTACTATTAAAACATTTTACACACTGCCTGACAGTGCTCACATACACTGTTTGGTCTCTGTAAAAGTTTATCACATGATAATGATAATGATATTAGTGTGTCATTTTTCTACATAGAAATATTCAACATACAAATTCTGTTTCATATGCATTTTCATTTCAGATCCTATTTGTCTGATTATTGCTCAGCTGTGATTTGTAACAAAAAATTAATTATAGGTGAGAAAGTTTCAACTTTTGTCATACCAACAACATCCTGCCTCTTATGTCACAGGCCAGCAAATAAATAAGAGGTATTATTTCTGGAACAACTTTGTGAGTATACATGTATGTTTGAGGGATTGCTCAAAAGTTCTCAGCCTGATCTTATAAAAAATTTTAACAAATGGCCAAACATCAAATCCTTTTTGTTTTTCTTTTTGCAAGTGCTTCTTGGTCAGGGTGAGAAATTTTCAACAAACTCTTTTTATATATGAGCTGAATTTTGATACTAAATCTTCACTCAATGTTCAGTCTATGTAATTAATAATCACCAGTGAATTAAGTACACTGACAAGGAAGGAGATCATATTGAAAAATAAATATTTGTTGCATAAAATAAGACTTTTTCAGTCATTTGATTGTAGAGTAACTTATATACTTACACACACATATCAAATATGGATCAGAATCCTACAGACTGATAAAATAAAGAACAAGTAGGAAACGTTTATCAATCTAACGTTTCACTTTTATTAAAACTTCATCAGAAAATGAGATAGGAGGAAATTCTCATATTTTTACTTTTGTGTAGTTTGATTTTCATTGGTTAATCATGTTTCATGCACATTCGACTTGTTAAATAAACATTAGTATAATTTGTGACATTCCAAATTCAAGGAGAGACAACACATCCTTTTGAAGTTCAAAGAAATCAATGGATTACAAGCCTAATTGAAAAAAAAGCAAATATTGCTTTATGAAAGTAAGGGTATGATAAATTCTAGTTTGTTAATGTGGGATTCGAATGATAATGTATATTCTTCAGTGTCTGTTAGTAGATATTATGTTTGCTGGTTTTTTGCATGTTGATATGGGAATGGTTTTTTTTACATACATACTGTTTGTTTTTTGATGAACATGTTAGATTCTTTAAGAATGGGTTCAATAAAAGTTAGTGATGTTATATGTTTTTGATGTGTGTTTATAGTTGGTAACATTGTTATTAGTAGGTCCTTGAAGTAAAGGGTGTTCCAATAATTTGGACCAATTTTAAATGTGAATTAATTTTAAGCATCTAATGGTTTTTTTCTTTTTCTTTCAGATTTAACAACTTAAGTCTTTGGCAATTTTAACCATGAAAAGATTAACAATCAAACATGTTAAAGTTTCAAGAGTGCAATTGGAAAAATTGTTTGTAAATTCAAACAAACTAGGTTGGTGGCAGATGTGAAAACACCATTGTGTACTCGTTTACACTGTTCAGCTAAAAACATTGCTGCAGTGCATAAGAATGTGGCCAAAAATCCAGACACCTCTATTTGTCATTGTGCACAGGAATTGAACCTATCCACAACAACTTTACATCGTTTCCAATTGCACTCTTGGTTGGTTGATTGATTATGTTGACCAAAAATATTGTGAAGTGCGCAAAATGCATTTCTGTTTGAATGTCCATTTGTAATAGGCTTCAATAACTTTAACATATTGTTTGATTGTTAATCTTTCCATGGTTGAAATTGCCAAAAACTTAAGTTAAATCTGAAAGAAAAAGGAAAAAATCATTAGATGCTTAAACTTAATTCACATTTAAAATCAGTCCAAGTTATTGAAACACCCTTTATTTCTGATGTAAAGAATTATGGTTTATTTAATTAGGGTGACTTTTATTCTTAAAGAATTTAATGCATGTTTATCTTATGTACATAAAAAAGATCCCAAATCAACACACAAAAAGCCAATAAACATAATATCTAGTCTACATAATGAAATCTTCATGCCATGTCTGAAGATTGTATTCAAGTATGAAACAGACCGTCGCCACTCGGTATTAACTTATGGTCATTTCATGTCATGACAAATTTTATCAAAAAACACAAAAGTAAGATTGAAATAAAAAAAAATCAATAACTAAGAAAAAGAAGTCTCCCTCCAAAAAAAAATAATATATTTGAATATCCATTTTTTTTAACAGATTCCTCACAATAACCATGATTTAGCTAATTGATTCTTTAACTATTTAAAGTTGAAATTTTCAGTTGTACTGAGACCCAACAGGTATACTGCATTTTTTTATTTATTTTTTTATCACAGACATTCAGTTTTACATATTTTCAGAATGGAGCAATTTTTCTGTTATAATATATGGCAACAGTGTGTTGAGGTTGGGGAAAACACTTAACTGATTGCTCTCCCAACAACTACAGAGGGTAATAAGCAGAGAGGGGAAAAAGATAGGAGGTAACAAAATTAACACTACCTCGATCACTGCAGCAACTTTAGAAATAAAATTCCCGCATGACCGACTTCACAAGACACCATGTCTTGTCAGCTTCTGACTTTCTTGCCAACTTCTGGTTTTCCCCATTGCTTTTATCATTATAAGGCATCTTGAGCAGTTGCAGAGAGGCCCATATCTAGACATGTCAAGCTGTCCTGCTGCTAGCAGTGAAAACTTGGATGTAACTGGTGTTGACAAACATGTTCACACACAATCCAGGGCTTCTTTTGTGTCTGTACCAATATGTTTGCTACATTTTCTTTTTCTCCTTTTGATTTTTTTTTTGTTTAAAAGACCACTAATTAATCACAATCCCAGAATGTCTTGGTGTGAGGTAATGGTGAATGAGCTAGTCTGGTTAACCATTAGAAATTAGTAGTGAGTTCCATCCTCATTGGGTGCTTAATACCAAACGAATTAAACTATGATTGATTTGATTTTTAGATTATAAGAATGATTCGATACAAGCCTTACTAATTAACCCATAGCTGGGGTGAGAAGAGGTGGATTCATATCTTTCCCAAGGGTATTTGCATGTAAGTGAATATAATGAACCCAACTGAAACTTGGTTCTCTGATTTCCAATGCAAAGCTATTATCACATTTATGCTTACAGCACCTTGTATTCCCAAGTGGCCACCCATCTTGATACTGACCAGGCTTGATGTTGCTTAATTTTGGTGATCATATGAAAACCAATGTTTCAACATGATATGGCCATAAGTTCATTATACCATCCAAGCTTACAGCACCTGGTATTTGCAAGCGGTTACCCATCTAGGTACTGACCAGGCACGATGTTGCTTAACTTCAGTGATCATACAAGAACTGGTGTTTCAATGTAATATGACTGTAAACCTAAGCTTAGCTCAGCTTAATAAAGAACAAAGTGTGCTTCTGTGGTCGGTAATGTTTAGTGAGATAGTCTGGTTGACTATTACTTCTGAGTAATGAGTTTGGTCCTAACCCTAAGCTAAATTTAGTAAATAACAACTGGTCTTAATCATGATTTATAGGAATATCATGATGCTAAGACGTAAAAAAAAAAATTAAAAAAGTCTGGTGAGAGGGAAGAAAGAAAAAAAGTACAATTCCAATTATTAACGTTCCTTTCCTTTATTATTTATTAAGCAGTGTTTTGTTTGCCACAAAACCACAAGTTGCTTCCAGGTAATAATAACTTACCCAACTTAAAATCTTGTATTAATTATAGGTTTCCATTTATAACCTATTAATACCTATTGTCCAAAATTAGGCCAGTGGGCATTAATGGTTTAAATAATTTCTGTTTACCTTCCACCACTTCAGCTGGCGGATATGGATCTAACAAATAAGAATTTTAAAACTTTATTCTCTTTCAGGGCATTGTTCTGCCAACAATTTAAAAAAAACCTTGTTAGGTAGATTATTCACTGATTTCCTGTTCCTCTTGCCTTCAATATGTCCTGTGAGTGTCAAATTTCCCAAGTGTTCTTTCCTCATTATGTACCCTAGAAATTTTAACTATCTCTAATATTAAATATGTATTCTTTTTGTTTCAATTTTCTCTATGACTTCATTGTTGCTCAAATGTTCAGTCCATGGAATTCTCAGCATCATTCTGTAGAACCACATTTCTGTTGCCTCAAGTCTCTTTTCCATCTGTGATGAGATTGTCCAGCATTCACTGCCATATAGGAGGACTGATATTATGTAACATTTCAGTACTCTTTTCTTTGTTTCCAATGAAATTTTCCCGTTTTTTAATACTTTGCTTAACTTTTGGAAGACACCTTTCATTATTCCAATGCACCTTCTGATTTTGGTATGGCATTTTCTATCTTCTGTTAAAACACTTCCAAGATATTTAAATTTTTATTATGACCTTCAAAATGGATATTTTAAAAGTACATATTAATATATACAAATATTTCCGAACACACTCACCTGCCAGGGTGACGAGCAAATCTTTATTACAAATATCTGCTTAACTCAGAGCCCTGGCATAATCAATATTTTGAATAAGGCCAGCACATTCAAGACCTTGGTCACGATGACTTGTGACTTTGTGCTAATCCAACTATTGACAGCTTCTGAATAGTTGTCTACCTAATTACACTTGCAAGGCTTGAGTTAATACATGGTATGGTTTTCAGTTACTTTCCAAAGATGTTGCACACTGGGGATTGCTTCTCTAGGCCAATATTATCAAGGTCACCTCCCCCCCTCCCCAGCTTCCAAGATGACCACAGCTTCTTGTCAAACATCAATAATTTAAAGATATTTACCTTTTTTTTTGTCCAATTTTATACAAGTCGAATTACCTGTCTCCACTGAGTGAGAGATCACGACTTGGTTCCTAGGTAATTATGATGATGTAACACACACACACACACACACATCTGGATAAATAATATAAATTTGTATATACATTTATATTTAATTTTTTAAAGTAATATATTTTTCATGGTACAAACACACACCTGCAATCAGTTGCCATTCAAATATTATTTCTTATTTGCACTGGCAAGTGAGGTCTAATGTTTTGTGGGTATGAGTATTTTTTATCCATTTGATATTTTCTCCTGTTACCAGTCTTCAATTGTTAAGTGTCTTGTTGTTGAGTACTCAGTTGGATTGCATTCTTCTGCATATTCTAGTGAGCTGTGGTTTTCTTTGGACGGAAGACCTTCTTGAAAGGCAAAGATTATGAGTAGAAAAAATAAATGCCAATGTAAAAAATCAGCAACAATTTAATACCATAGGCTGACAAAAGGTTACAATCACTCTTTGTTGAATTTCTACTAGGATCTTGAGGTATCAAGAGAGAGTTAACTGCTAGGTTAGATGTCTGGATCTGTGAGTTAGGATTTCTTTTGGCTTGAGGAGAAGAAAAGTAAAAAGATAGATGTTATTTCATGGCAAAAAGTTATGTAAACTATATAACCAACTGGGAAAAACATCTTTATGGTGTCCTGGCGTGACAATCTCTGAAATCCCTGTGCAAAATAAGCATCTGCATGCTTTGACTTACATAGATATTTGACCAGGATAATGACATTGATGAATATTATCACCAAAAAAAGAACTTCCTATTAATGACACATATGACTATATTTCTAAAGTACTTATGACCAAACATGGCGTGTTTCTGTTTCAGGCATTTTGGTAAGAATAAATTTAAGTTTGGTTGAATAGTTATCTAAATAAACACTTCCCAGAATTCATCTAGACTTTGCAAAATTTTGGTAAACACATTAATCTTTTTGCTGTAATTTCCTGAGGTGGAACAGGGAGAATTCAGTTGTACTGAATTTACTAAATCTTACTAGGTTTATTTTAGATTTAAATCTCACTAGTGCCATTCCCAAAAGCATTTTATAGGTTCTGGTAATATTTTTAAACAAAACTTTCTTCCATCAGGTTCCAATCTGATTAGCTGGTTTTTTATAATTTTCTCCAATTGCTATTTTTATTCCTTCATTTAGAATTCTTAGCTCTCTCAATACCTCAACACATTACATTTTGACATTAATTATTTAAACTTGGACTATTGTCCTCATCTTTCTTGCCATATTTACTAACATTTCAGACATTGTATGCTCTGGTCTTCTTCAGGTGGTTGGAATTTAAAAAAAAAACCCTTTAATTCGTCCACTAAGGTAGATCCTTCTAGTTCCATGTGCCATGCCTCTTCCAAATGTTTCTGTTATTTCTCTTTAACTCAACTTTCCAAGTTTTGGTTCACCACTGTTGCGGCCTGGTACTGAACTTACAACTTTTGGGTCTAGTCACTGGATCTAACCAACGCCTTTATCCACTGGGCTATGTGTCCAGTAGATAAAGACGTTGGTTGGAACTAGAATAATCTACCTCAGTGGATGAAATAAAGAGTTTGTTTTGAAATTCCAATCACCTGAAGAAGGCCAGGGCATATGTTTGAGGTTTATCTTCTTTTTAAAGTATACACTTTTCTCTCATTGGAACAACTATAACCTCATCCATATATATAAAGAAAAAAAATGAAAATAATTCAAAATTAGAATTACCAGCAACTCTTGATCATGCGTATATGCTATCACACCAACATAAACAAACTCAGTCTGATGAAGTCCTAAAGGACAAAATACATCACACAAAACTCACCTTCTCACTACTACAGTTTCACCACTTCTGGCACTGAGTTAGACTTTCCATTCCAGGAATGGAAAGTTTAACACATTGCCTGACAATTCCAAAGGTGGCAAAACAGTGGTAGCAGGAAGGTTAGTTTTCCTGTAAAATTTTATAACTTAAATTGCTTTATGCTTTTGTTATTTGAATTTGCATCACTTTTTGATGCTTTGGGGTTTATATTAACTGCAGTGTAACCCTTACCAGTGTGACTATATTCAGTGATGACCATTGTTTTGGTACAGAGTGATTTTGCACATACTAATAAACAACAAAATCTCTATTTTAATGTTTGTCTTATATGGATGTTGTAACCTAGGGAAGGTTACTGAATAGAATAATCAATCAAAGGTTGGTAATGAACAATAATACTTAGGACAAGAACAACACATATAAGATTTGTCAGCAACTTGTAGAAGTAGTAGTCAACTGCTAGAAGTGAGTCAAGTGAATTCCACAATGAATCTTCAACTGCAGGATATTTACCAACTGCCCCATGCAGTTAGATGTAGCACAAGGCTGAATTTAATGTGGGGTATCTGAGCTCAGCCAAAAATTCCCCATAAAAAATGGGGTCAGGTAGCTGTTTCCCTGAGACAAGACTCTGCCCTTTGACATAGGCTTGTCTGGGGATCCTCTCTGCCTAAAGGCAGAGTTTGACCAGCACAGCTAGAGACAAATCTCCAATTGCAGACCAACATACAGTATTTGCTACTGTATTTATGTGAATGGGGACATACCCATTATTGTCTGTAGGTATGCTACAACAATGTGTTTGTCAAGGTCTGTCTCTCAGAGGCAATATCAGTAATAGTTACCTAACTTGCAACTCAAAAAGGTGAGGCTGGTTATATATTGTAAAATGAGATACTTTTTCCCTAACAGCTTTCAAACATGTTTGGAGCTAGATATTTTTTATGCTACTGTTCTTGCAATACAAGGCCCAAGAGCCACTCAAAATAGAGGGCTACTGAATGGGATTGTTTTAGGAGTGTAAAAAATATAGGTTATAAGGATATATAGGATTGATGATTGCTGACCCTAGACATTAAGAAGTTAACATTGTCAAGGAAGTATCCTCTTGGGAGTCTGTTCCATAAAGCAGTATCTCTTAGGAAGAACTTCATTCTTGGCAATGGAATACAAAGGGAATGAAGATGATTTTGTCTCTGTGTACATGGCATAGCTGTAAAGATCTGAACTGGTGACACTAGAGAATGTAGCTCCTCAGAACAATTTCCATGGAAATAGTAGCAATAGTTTTGCAGGAAAAGGGTGGTAAGGTGAAAAATAATTGCCTAAAGGCTGTGTAAATGTCTTTGAACTCTAATCAAAGCTGGAAAGGGAAGATTGGACAACTCCAATCTAGATATGGCAGCAATACTCCATTTTTGGTCTGATCTGACTTTTGTAATGGCAGGAAGAGTGAACAGGTGGCAGGCTATCTTTTCAAGTATTACAGAAACAAATGATCTTACATGGATTATTTGCTAACCAGAAACCATTGACTCTTGATGGCTCAAACTAATTTGAGTTCATTTGTTGGCTGCAGTAGAGCATTTTTCTACTATTTTACCTGTTTGTTTAATTTAATTTTTTCTCTTCTGTTAATTGGGAGGTAAAAAAAAATTTGAAATAGGCTGCATTTGTATAGCAATGGCACAAAACCCAGGTCTAGATGTACTGTCATTCTGGTCAGTAGCACATGCATCACAGGAAGAAGCTGTACATGGATTCTTCCTGTCACTTGACATTTGAAAACAAGTTAACTCATTGCAGTTCACAGGCCGGCAAGTCAACTCATCGTAGTTCACGGGCGACATCAGCCTATCTCCTTTGGTTCTTGATGTGGACAAGTGCCAGGTGGCAAAGTTCACTGAACTTATGAAAGTATAAGTCTTGAATTAAGTCTTTTAAAGAAAAACCTTTACTGCTTATGACTAACTGTAAGCAATTACCCCCATGATGACTTGTTTGTGATTTTGTAACTATGAATCGGAGGTTATATGATATATTGTATATTATTTTTTCATGATATTTTTACAGTACATAAGTAATCCTATCTCATCAGATTCCTTTTCTTTATTATCTGTGAATTGTCACACTCTCTTGGGAGAGATATTGGAATGGTTTCCTGTTTCTTTCTCCACAGACTTTTTCTTTATTGGGATTGAGATATTGAGAGAATGGTTTCCTGTTTCTTTCCCCACAGATTCCTTTTCTTTATTATATGTGAATTGTCATGCTCTCTTGAGAGAGATAATGGGTGGTTTCCCATTGCCTTCTCCACTATTGCACAAAGAAAACAAATATGGTATTTTCCTCCTATGTACAGACACGTTATTACAGAAAAATGAGTTTATTCAAGACAAAAACTTTTAACCCAAACAGACATACATTAATATAAATTCCCTTGCTTACTGTCAATTTCAGATTAAAATTTAGCTAACTTCTGACAATTGTGTATCATCCATATTCTCTGGAACCGCTTGCAAAGAAGCAGAAATACAAACAACGTGAAGTTCCCCACCTCCAATCATTCTTCCTTTTCTTTTAAGTACCATGTCCCTTTAGGATGTGCATGATCATGATTCTCCACAACTTACTATTCTTTGTAGCTTTTAGCAATGTTTGCCTTTTTTACTATCCCTTCCACCTCTTGTTCTGTCATCCATTTACACAAGATTAAGTAGGTTAATCTGTCTGCCTCTGCCCTACATTACTTTAATATATGTACTGTGTGTGTCAAATTCTCCAAGCCCTCTTTCTTTGTTTGCATTTTCCTTAAAATTTCCTCATTGCTTTGCCCATGATATTCTCAGTATTATCCTCCAATCATTAAAAAAAAAAAAAAAAAAGAAAAAAAAGAAGGAAACAAAACACACAAAACTTTTTTCTTAAAATTTTCAACAATTTAATAAAATTGAGTTGTCGTGTATGCCTGTGTGTAATATATATTCACATATATACATATAATCATGTATTAATTTGTACAAAAGAAAAAAATCTTTATTTGATAAAGAATTGGGCAAAAAAAAAAAAAGAAAAAAAAAAGAAGTCCCACAAAAAAAAAAAAAAATAATAAAAATAATAATGATTCTCCCTCGTTTTTAGGGAAAAGACCTTTTTTTGGTTTATTTTTTTTTTTTTTTTAAATCCAATATTAAAAACATAGGGGTCTAGAAAGAAAATTTTCAATAAATTCTCCTATGTCAGTTTTATTTATTGTTTATTTTAATTATTCAACACCAAGGTCAGTGGTCCCTTGTTGATATTGCAATAAGAAGAAATTCACTGTCTCAGCTGGGGAGTGGGGATGGATTTGGGTTTGTGTGTGTGTGTGTGTGTGTGTGTGTTAGTATAAAACCTCACTTGAGTGTCAAAACAATGATTACAGCTAACACAGCAATCACAACGAGGAGGAGAAGCAGTAGGAAGCACATCTTCTTCCGTGATCGTTTCTGCAAGACAAAAACACAGCAAATGAGGCAATAACCTTGGACATTGAAAAGATTTAATAATTTGAATTAATGAATAAAGTATTTACACTGTTTACATGCAAAACTATTTTCCTCATCTTTGTTGTTGTTATCAGTGTTTCAGCTGTTGTGCCCTCTGACCTTCATCAGGCATATGCCAATCTGGGTAACCTACAGTGAATTCTGAACTGAACCTTTCATTTAATCTACTGGGATAGATTTTTCTAGTTCTTATATTTAGTACCGATCAGTTATTGCTCACCCTGTTTCCACAAATTCCAAGTACTCACTGTTTGATCCAGGGACAGAACTCACAGTAACTACGGGGAAATAGTCCAGTGCAGGGTTGGCAAACTACTGCACATGTGCCACACATGGCACTGCAAATGACATCACGAAGTCCGAACCAATAACTACTACAACACAAAGAAGATATTTAGCTGTTTCAATTTTAATATATACTAAAGTATATATATATTATATATTACTATATAAAATATAGAACAGGTATATTGACCTTGAATTGTGTAAAAAGACATACTGTTGGCACACTGAATGATTTTAAAATCTCAAGTCAGCACATAGTTAGCAAAAGGTTGCTGACCTCTGACCTAGTGGATTAAAGCATTGATTCATGAATTTTGTGATATAATCATTTTGAGTTCAATCCTTGAATCAATCAATCTTGGACTTGAACAGTGTAATGTAACAAGAACCAATTACCCCCCCCACACACACCTGGATTGAATTAAAGGTTCAGTTAAAAAAATTCCAAAACACAGTACAATGGCCAAAACATTGTGGGTGCAAAATCTGAGATGCAGACCCCAGTTCAAATAAAACAACATATTAAAAAAAAACAAATGCATTGGTTATATTTTCTGTGTTAGTAAACCTAAGATTTGATCAATTTTAATGTTGCATATAAGAAAAAAATCTGCTTTTTATATCATTGAAAGTAAAAATATCAAAAGAAAGCTTACATGAAATAAAAGGTAAGGTTATCTCATACTAATAATGAGATATACCATTATTGTGGTAAAATGAGGCATGTTTGCTCATTAGTATTGAATAATGCCTCCTGTGAACAAAGAAATATCTTGTTCCTTAGAAGATTAAAATCAAAATGTGTAACTTAAAATATATTGGCACATTGTGTTTTATGTTATAGAATAGATTTTTACAACAAATAGGAACATGTTGATCTTCATATTTTTATGTAATAAGAAGAAAAGAAAATAAGTTGTGACTTTCTGATGATGGTAATATTTGATAAATAATAAAATAATCCTTAAATTATTTGGATTCAAAAGTCTGATGAATTTCTCTCCAGCAAATTAAGAAAAACAAGTATGTTTTTTTTTCTATTTACTCATGAAATCAAATAAGGTTTATTAATTTAACGACATATCAACTCATGTTCAGTTATTTAATGTCAAATACAAGTCTTTGACCATAGTCGAGATCATTGAATCAATGTGAAATAGTCCTTTCCTTTAGCTGCATAGTATGTGCTTCATCAGGGTTACATACAATTTTGAATTCAGTTTTCCTTCTCCTAGACTGGTTGCCACCCAAGGCTATAGAACCCAGTCTGTCTTGCTATTTACCCATAGCTGGAGAAGAGATTGATTCCTGCCTTTCCCAAGGCACATAAGTGAATGTAATGAACTCAACTGGAATCTGAACTCAGCTCTCTAATTCCTCAATCTGAGCTGCAATTTATTATTCCACCATGTCTCTTTCCCTTTTTCTTTTATAAGTCTTACATAATGAATTTATAGGCAGGTTGACATTGGACTGATTTATGCTAGAATCAAAAAGGTCGACATTGGCCCAGTTCACGCAGTGTCAAAAAGGTCAGTGTTAACCTAGTTTACACTAAATTCAAAAAAAGTCAACATCTATTTGGTTTATAGCTGGGTCAGCATATATCCACCTGGAAGGTGGCCTGTTTTACTCAGATCCTAACTTTTTAAAGGTATGCATTTGGTATATTATAGGACCTACTGATTAGGCAAGGAATCAAAATTTCCCCTTTATGACTGGAATTCAATGTCTTATTGTTTCTTGGAAATTATTAGCCAATGAAATGATCTCATAGAAAAGTTTGGAAATATTGACTGCTTTTGGGAAAAAATGAAATGCATTCATTTTGTAGTGATACAGAATATGATTATCTCCCTTTGGTGGAGATAAGTCACACAGGTCATGTGACTGCTGATTAGGGATGTCACTCGACACAGTGGCGAGAACTGCAGTCAGTTTGTTTATAGCAGCCAAATGAAAAAGGCTGTTTTCTTTAGCCCAGGGCCCCTATGGCCCAGGCAGAGGCTAAATATGCCTCCCCAGCAGCTTACAAGTCCATGGTGCTGTTTCTCTTTGGGAATATATCATTCCTAAATATAGAAAGAAACTCCGGCTCACAGTCCTCAATTTGGGAAAACCCAAGACTCACTGTCTCCCCATTTGTAGAATATGTCTTTGCCTGGGACATAGATGAATCTGGAGTCCTAAATATGGCTTCTCCAGACACAGGAGCATCTCCATTATATGTAAGACCCTTCTTTTTTGTTTCTCCTTACACTTTGCTTTGCAGTTTAGATATATATATTATTCTTCACATGGGACATGTGTATATATGTATAGTTTTGTTATATATATATAAGTTTGTTTTAGTAGAATAAAAGTCTCTGAGAACAAAGCATGTTTATCATTCCTTTTCCTTTCTACCATTCTGTTCTGTCCATGAAATACAGTGTTATCATATCAAGGATATAAAAGTGTACATAACAGAGGAAATACAAAAGGAAGAATAAATCTTTTTTCCCTATCTCTCTCCTGTTACAATTTGATTCAACATTCAACAATAAAATAAGGAAGTTAAGTGAGATTGAAGAGATTTGTAGATATCAAATTTTCTTACTTGGTACATTTCAGCCTTTTTCAATTGGCCAACACCTCCTTCAACTCGTGAACAGGCAGTTTCAATGTTTGCTTCTATAGAATCTGTAGAGAAGAAAGATCAAGAATGAAAGGAGTAAGCCTGCTTGGTGAAATGGTGTAGCTGCCTAAATAAAAATTTATGTCCATAAAATGTTCATAGAGTAATGGTGAAAAAAAAAAAAAAAAAATTTTTCTTTTACATGAATATTTTTTTTAACATAATTCCCTTCTTTGTCGCTGCACTTAATTCAGTGTTAAATATTAATCTAATAGATCAATAGAAACATTCAGATCAAAATCAGTATGTGCTGGTCAGTGGTACATTGCGGTTAGATGTGTCTATTGCATTGTCCTGACAGTGGTTGGGTTTTTTAGTGGTTGCGTTTCAAACTGTTCCAGAGGCTGGAAAGAATTGCAGTATTCATAAATGTGGACACAAAAAACAAATTTTTACGTTACTTAAAAATCAAAAGCCAAAAACAAATACCTTGCAAAATACCAACATAAAAAATGCAAATAATGTAACATACTTTATACAAAGTCAATACTTTAAACTAAACAAATAAGAAAACCAATGCCAAAAAAAAATGTAAGTAAATAATAAACAAATTAATGAATGAACATGTAAACATAAATAATAATAATAATAATAATAATAAGCAACAGTAGATAATTAAGTAATTAATAATAAATAATGACTATATCATTAGGAGTGGATAGGTTTACCTATCATCTGGTTCACACTCCTCTCTAGTCTTTTGAACAGGAATAGAGGTTTATCCCTTGTTTCCTATCTAGGATTGGATTTCTAGTTCATTTTAAAGTCTACGTCAGCTCTATATTCCTAACGCTCAGTATTTCCTATGCTAATATAACTCCATAGAGTAACTCTCTATCTTGAGTGGCTCTTAGGTCTTGTATTGGTCGAATATTAGTAAAAAAAAAAAAAAAAAGGAAAAGAAATTCCAGTTTAAATTTTACTGTAAGATTTACTTCCTCATCCCAGATAAGATGAGCATCAACTTGTTACTTTAGTATGACTATTTCTAGCATATTGCATAGACAATCTACACTTACACTAAATTGTACATATGCATTATGAAAAGTTTTATTTGATTAAATCTATATGCAAAATAAATTATTCTGTACAAATTGAAATATTAGGTTATAAAATTAAAATTAAATAACAATTAGGCCAGAGAGTAAAAAATTTGAATAAAATCTGTGAAATATGTATAAATTGTGTTATCTACAACCAATTTTTAAGCCTGGCAAAAATTTATACTTTTTATGCAGATATGATAGAAAAAAACTTGTTTTGATTGCTCATTAGATTATACATTGGTATTGTAAGATTTCATGTGTCTAACTAAACTAATCTAGACCTATCTCTATATACTTTATATTACAAATTAGGTAAGATAAATCTACAGAAATTACTTATCTATAGTGACCTGGATGTGTGTGTATATATATATATATATATATATATATATATATACACACACACACGGTACTTATTGGAGAGCACTCAATATCACTGATAGAGCTAACATACTTAGTTGCATTGATGTGAGTCTGTGACCCCAGGCCTCACGCCCCCTGCGATCATCAGACAAAATGATTTTGAAATTTTGGATTTATTTATGGTTGTGTATGTCAGTGTTTGATGGTAGTAGGAGGAAAAATTCTCCTCTTTTTACTCAGGACATCACTCGTACACATACAGATACACACACACACACGACAAACACAACCATAAATAAACCCAAAATTTAAACAATCAGTTTGTCTGACGACCGCAGGGGGGCATGAGGCCATTGGGTCACAAACTCATATCGACACACACTCATATATATATATATATATATATATATATATATATATATACACACACACACACAGGTTGAGAATCTTTTATCCAAAATTCTTGAGACTGGAAGTGATTCAGTTTATAGATTTTGGAATACAGGCTATTTAATTTGTATAAAATGGAGCAGCTTGTGAATGAAACCCAAGCAAAAACACGATATTCCTTTACATTTCGTAACAGCTTATACATATACCCTGAAGGTAGTTTTATATAAATAACATATACCCTGAAGGTAGTTTTATATAAAATTTAATAAATTTTGTGTACATACAGATAATGATGCTAATTGTTGTAACCTAGGAAAAGGTTACTGAATAGAATAATCAAACGAAGGTTGGTAATGAACAATAATACTTAGGACAAGAACAACACATATAAGATTCGTCAATGGCACATAGAAGAAAGAGTCAACTGCTAGAAGTGAATTCCACAATGAACCTCTAACTCTAGACCACATACAGTATTCACTACTGTATTTATGGGAATGAGGGCATACCTATTATCATCCATAAGTATGCTACAACACCCCACTTTTTGAATTTACTCTGTACAGAGTCAATATTTTTTCCTTTTTGGGTTGACTTTGATTTTTTTCATATCCCTTCTCTCTTACTCCGTCCTTTTTGGACTTCTATTTCTGGAGCTATCTGAGGGATGGGCAAATCGAAAGTATCAAAAATAACCTTCATAGGTTCAACCTCATTTGGAGGAGTTGAATAGCTACTTTTAATTTGATTATAGTACTTCTTGTGCACTATTTCAGGACCTTTTATTAGATATGCCATCTTATCAATTCTTTGAATTCTTTTGACTTCCCAATATGTTTTATTTGATTGGTACATCCAGTAAAAAACCTTTTGACCAATTTTATAAAATTTTTTTTTCCAGGTTTTTGTATTGCATGATCAAGTATTTTCTTATTCGGTATAAATTTGTCAAAAACTGATTGTATCTTCTGCGCAAACATAATTTCTGCTGGAGTCATGGCTGAAGGTGCATTTCTATTCCATGTAAGCCTATTCACCTGTAAAAATTGCTGTTATGCAACATCTGTGGATCCACCATTGGCTTTTTTTTAGCGCCTTTTGAAGGTATCCACGAAACACTCTGCCTGGCTGTTGCTTCTAGGATGGTATGGGGCAATTGTTATATGTTTTACAACAAACATTTTGCAAAATTCCTTCAATGTAAATCGAGTTCCATTATCCAAAACAATTGAATCCGGTACTCCAAACTTTGTGAAGAGTTAGTGTAAAAACTGAATTACTACTTGCGTGGTTGGTTTATTTACATCTGAATATCTCTGGCCACTTTGAAAAACTGTCTATGACAATCAGATAATACGTCCCATTAAGTGGACCAGCAAAGTCAACATACAGATGTGACCATGGGCAGTCAGTTTCTGGACATGGGTTGAATTTAATTGGTGGTGCTTTAGCTGCTAATGCACAACATTTGCATGTCTTCACCAGACATTCAATGTCTCTATCCGTGCTATGCCAGTATATGTAACTTCTCATTAAGAATTTCATTCTGGATATACCAGGGTGTCCTGTATGAAATTCTTTCAGGATTCTCTTTTGTAGTGCCAAACTCTTTTCCTGTACATGAGAATGTCATTGCATATCGAGTATACTCCTGAATCTGCTTTAGTCCTAAGTTTTTTCTTCATTTCAGTAATAAATTTGTCCTCCAATGCTTTACTTTTATATCTTCCAACATCACAGGTAGTTCCTGCATTGTATGTTATCTCTACTTCCAATTATAGAGAAGCAACGACCGTGTCTTCTAAAGGTTTATTATTTCTTGGAATAAATCTGGACAACCTGTTTGCATGACTTAATTTACATGATAACATAAATTCCATTTTAAAGTCGAAATTTAGTAAAATGGTTCCCCATAGTTGTAACCTATTAGTCATATGAGTCGGTAGTTCTTTTTTGGACCCATAAATCACTAGCAATGGTTTGTGATCCGTTTGTAGAGTAACTCTTCTCCCATGAATGAATCTATGAAATTTTTTCAGAGCAAAGACAATCCCTAAACTTTCCTTTTCAATCATGGAGTAATTTTTCTCAGCTGTAAGAAGCGTCCTGGATGCGTGTGCAATCGGCTTAATCGAGCCATCTTCGAGTTTATGCATAATGCAGGCTCCTATACCATACACACTAGTGTCATTTGCAACTATTATTACTTTTTTTGAATCATAGTGTGTCAAAAACAAGTCTGACATTAGTATTTTTTTTAATTTTCTCAAATGCTTCCTGGCATTCCATCATCCAAGCCCATTTGGCATTTTTCTTCAAAAGCTCATTCTACAGAGCTTGAAAACAATGCATATTTGGTACAAATACATTATAGTAACTTGCTAACTCCAGGAAACTTTGTAGAGTACTGACATTTTCAGGAGCAGGCATGTCTTTTATAGCACTGGCTTGTGCTGGATTTCGTCTCCTGCTCTTCTTGTCAATTATCTGACCTAAATATTTAATTTTGTACATAAAGAATTCACACTTTTTGTCCTTCAGTTTGAATCCATAGTCCTGAATTCTTCTGAAAACTTTGAAAATATTTTTCTTTTGTTCTTCTGCGTTTTCACTTTTCAACAAAATATTGTCAAGATACGCAACTGCAAAGTCCAGTCCACTCAGCATTACTTGCTGAAAAAATACTGGAGCAACCTTTATACCAAAAGGCAAACAATTAAATTTGTACATCCCATGATGTGTATTTACGGTCAATAATCTTGAACATTTGTCGTCTACTGGAATCTGAAGATACACATCACTTATGTCGATTTTGGGAAATATCAAACCCCCGCTAAGCTGTGAAAAAAAAAAAAACAAAAAAAAACACTTCTGGCCCTGGAAGTGGGTAATGATAACTTTTGAGGGCATCAAGCCCGTGGAAAAATCTGCGCAGACACGTATCTCTTGACTTTTTCTTTATATAAATGGTTAGCAAAACACAATCGTTATTTTACACCTTTGATAAAACACCCATTTTTTCAAGTCTATCAAGCTCATCATCCATTTGTTTTTTGAAGCAAATGGTACATTTCTTTTTGAAAACTAGTTGTAGGTCTTCTTTTAGCTCAAATTTTCTTGCACCTGCCTAACCCACCAGAAAATTCTTCCTTAAGTTTTTTTTGTTGATGTTGTTTTTGTGTCTTGGCTATAAACATGCATAATTTTGAGTAGGCATATACAGAAAGAAAAAAAAAAATTACTGGAAATTTTCATGAAACTTTACAAAACTATAAAAATATTAAGAAATGGTTCAGTAATTATTGGGTGTATATAGATTGTATTACTAACCTATTTGCTCTCCCTGTTGATTAACCATTGTACCAAGTTCTTTAAATATTTCATTTACATCAAGAATATCACCCTGAAAAATAAAATAAAGATATAAAGTCAAATTTGAGATAGACTATAGAAAATGAAAGAAAACAACCAAAATACCTCCACCCCAACCCCAAAAAACAGAGATCATTCAAAATATGCAAATTTTGATTATATCTAGTAGGTGCAAAAATAAGCAGTGCCACAACTTAGTACCCGAAGTGAGTCCTATTGAGTTATCTCCCTTTCTACAAATGCCACAAAAAAAAAAAAAAAAAAAAAAAAAAAAAAGTATGGCATATCTATGAAATTAAATAATTCTTTTCTCAGATTTTGAAAAATTGATTGGATGCTGTTTACATTATACTGGTAATATTTTGGGCTAACCCCCCCCCCCAAAAAAAAACCTGATGCCAGAAAGTATGGCATATCTATGAAATTAAATAATTCTTTTCTCGGATTTTGAAAAATTGATTGGATAGTGTTTACATAAAACTGGTAATATTTTGGGCAAAAAAAAAAAAAAAAAATCTGTCAGACATCTATTACACTCAATTATCATGGAGAATAAATTATTGAGAGAGCAGAAAAGTATATTTCACTAAGTTTTTTCTTGTTTTTTTTCTTTTTTAAATATATAAGAGAACTAGCCTCCAGTTGTCGGATCCTCTCTTCTCTCTCAAGAATCAAAGCCGTGTCTTCTTCAATAACTTCTTGTTGCTGCAGCAACTGCTCTTTTCTGCGTTCCTTCTCAATAAGAGCTTCTTCATCATCATCCTGAATAGACAGAATAAAATTAGGTTTATTTCTCAATTTAAATAAAAGACATCTAAACAAAAATTAAAGCAGGTTAAATTATCTCAAATGAAATGTTTTTTGTATTAATATAAAAATCACAATATAACATGTATTAATATAAACATATTAATAAAAATATTGTATTAATATAAGCATATTAATAAAAAATATTGTGTTAATATAAACATATTAATAAAAGTATTGTATTACTATAAAAATCACAATATAACAAATGAGGGAAAGGATTATCTACTCCTTAAAGATTAAGGAATTTAGCATCCAACTTAAAATATCAAATGACAAAGACTTGATTTAGACACAGAAGCCAAGTGCTTGTTGTCTCTGGCTTTTTAAAAATAAAGATTATTTTTAAATATAAAAATAATTTATGAATTACTCTTCTGTTAATTTGGGGCACACCTAGCTACTTCTTAGGGTGCAATAGTGCTCCCAAGCACACTGATTGAGAAACACCGCCTTAGCTAAAGGATAGACAAAAAAAAAAAAAAAAGAAAGAAAATTTCAAATATTTTTTTTTACAATCTCCTTTTCTTGTTAATGCACTAATTCAGTGAAGAAAAGTAAGCACACAGAACAAACAAAATTTTGGATCAAAATTCAGCTAACTGAGAGTCAAGCTGCAGACATGGCTATTCCCTCATATGCCGTATCTATACATAAAAGTAGGTATCCAGGGGTAATGACATGGAAGGAGGTTCTACAGAAGGATGCCGAGAATACCATGGACTGAAAATGTGAAAAATGACAAAATTTTAGTGAAGATGGAAACAAAAAGGACACCTATGCCTATACTTAATATCAGCAAGAGATAGTTGAAATTTCTAGAGCACATATTGAGGAAAGAGGGCTTGGGAAATTTGATACTCAAAGGACAGATTGAGGGACAGAGGAAGACAATGCATAACCTACCTAGTGAGCTTGAGTAAACAGATGGTGGAACAAAGTTTAGGAGAGATAAAAAAAAAAGACAAAATTTACTAAGAACTACGAAGGACAGGAAATTGTGGGGACATGGCACATAGAAGATTAGCATTTAAACAAAAAAAGCTTAAAAAACTAAAAGCTATAATACACAAATATGTCACAACACATTACAGAGTGAAAAAAAAAAAAAAAAAAACATTCCTCAAAATTTAATTCTGTTTACCAAAATTAAAGCATAAATCATCTTCAATGGCAATTCATAATTAAATTAACAAAATTTAAAATATAATTATGAACAGGTTCAAACTCCAAGGTCGCTGACATGAAATGGAAAGAGTATATCGAATCAATTGTAGCAAGGAAAGTTGGTTCACTGTGTCAGGCTAGGAAATTTTTCTCAACACAATCTATCTTACATATTTATAAGACTATCATTCACTCCTGCTTTGAATATTACTGCCAGATCTGGTCTGGTGTTCCTGCTATATATTTAGAGATTCCTGATAAAATCCAAAGAATTTGCAATGTTATTGGTCCTGACCTGGTAACTTAGCTTCAGTCACTTTCTCATCATCATAACGTAGTTGCGACTTTTCTATAAATACTTTCATGCTAATTGTTCTGATGAACCTTCATCTATGCTAATTAGACATCATGAATTTAAGCACAGTACTAGATTGGTAGCAAGGTCTCATCACTTTATATTTGAAATAGCTGGATGTAATTGTAAGTTCTATGCTAACAGTTTCTTCTCTCGCATTTCTTGCCTGTAGAACTCTCTTCTGGCTTCTTGCTTCCCAGTAAATTTTGATCTTCAAAAAATTTAAAAGCAATGTCAATTGTGATCTTCTGTCTTCTTAATTCTTGTTCTTTTATTGTCTTCTCTCCTTTGTAGTATATTTTCTCATATTCTTTAACACTCAGTAACCACCTCCTTGTGTCTTAGTGGCTTTATTACTTTGCATGGAGTGAAATGATAAAACAAAAAAAAACAAAAAAAAAGAAAAAAAAACAAAAACAAATATATTTAAGTTTTTTCTGAAATAAAGTTCTACACAAAAAAAAAAAAATCTCACCGTGAAGTCAATCAGAGCAGTTTGTGTAGGTGGCCTTACGCTTTTTGAGGTCCGAACCTTTTCAGCTGCTTTCTAGAAGAGAAAAAAAGAAAAATATTTTAGTAATGAAACATAATAAATATACTACATTTTCATAAGGTGGAAATTCAATAACTATATAGTATTAACTCATATTCTCTTGATGTCATTTTTATATGGACACATTTTCTCCCCATAAAGTTTTGCTAAAAAATGAGTGTGTGTGTGTGTGTGTGTGTGTGTGTGTGTGTGTGTGTGTGTGTAAAAATGCCCCAAACTCAATAAAAACAAAGTTTTATCATCAAAATCTTTATTATTTTGATTATTAATTTTTTTTTTTTTTTTTAAAACCCTTTTTAGAACATTCAAAATTTTGGTTAAATTTTTTTTTTTAACACCAGCAGTTGACCATAAATTAGTATAGGAAATTTTAGTCTCTTTTTGTGGCAAGAAAAACACTGATTTTGAAATTCTTGCAAAAATCAAATAACTGTCGGATTTTAACAAAACTTTATCTAGAAATGAATAAAGTTAGTTTAGAAACAATGTATTTATTTATTTATTTTTTTTAAAATTTTGGTAAAATGTTCTTGGAGAATTTAAATCATTAATTTTTTTGTAAACCAGAACTCCCAGTTACCAAAAATCTGCTCTGAATAGTTAAATAAAAAAAAATGTAATAAATCTAAGACATTATTTAGTTTGAAAAGATTTTAAATGCTTTTATATTATGGACTCTATTGTGTTAAGAAAATCTTTTTTTTTTTCAGTGGATAATGAATTCTTACAAGAATTGTTTACAGTTTTTAAAAATTTTCATTAGAATAATTTTATAATGTACAATATTCTAAGATATAATACAATTAGAATTGAAGCAATGCAATATTTATCATTTACCAATTTATAAAGAAATATATATAAAAACAATTTTTTATTCATAAATTTATAAAAATTGAAAGCCTTATTATATATTATTTTATAAAGATTGAATCAATTGGCATTTAGTCAATCTTTTACCAACCATTCCAATAAATAATAGAATAAATAGTGTAAATAAATAATCTAATAAATTAATACAGGGTTTGTTACTTTTCTTGTTGATTCTCAAGAATGAAAAAAATGTATAAATTCACTTACATATGTTTAGGTTTTATTCCAATTCTAATATTGCTATTTATAACAATAAAGATTGCCAAAGAGTGAAGAGAGTTAAAAAAAAAAAAAAATAAAAAAATAAAAGTGTCGGGGAAAAAATGTTGTTTTGACAGGTCATATTGCAGGCACATTTGTCCATGTTTGCCATCACTTCAACCTAAATTTTCAACATTTTCTTGAAGATGCATTTTCTATTAATGTATCTGCAACCCTCATAACTTAAAAAAAAAAAAGAGCATGAAAAAATAAAGAGCTAGAAAATGCAGTTTGGAAATCTATCAAATTGTAAGTTCACTTAAATATGTGAAAAATATGTGTAAATATGATTATCTGATAAACACATTGACCCATTGTTCCATTTCATGATTTTGCCACATTGTTTACAGTAATGAAAAAAATTGCTCATTTATTCTAGGGAAAATAATTGAAACACTGAAGTGCTTTTATTAAAAAATTACTTGCTTAAGCATACCTCTACTTTTTTGAGTTCTTGTTAAATTTTTACAACTAATTTCTATAATTAGAAATTGGTCTTTAACCTGACTTATCTACTTGGTAAGCAGTTGTAATGTGAATTGTTTAACCATTACCTTCTGAAGTTCTGTAAATCTCTTTACACTTTCTTCAAAGTCATTCCTCAACCTTTCAAGCTGGAATTTCTGGCTCTGAAATAAAAAAAAAAATGTTTTCTTTCCTATCAAATAATTTATACAAGCAATCTTTTACTTAAACATTCAAGTTACAAACTTTGAAAGATACAAACCTGTCTGTAAATTCAAATTTTAAATAACATACTGGTTCAGTAAGCATTACAGCTGTTGTCATGTTATAAACACGGAAGTTGTGTATCTGTGCTCTTAATGATTATCTATGGTTTTCACAAAACAGGACCAACAACTAAAATGTTAGTACATGTAATTAGAAGGGAACATAAGATGGTAACAGTCTAAGAGAAAGAAAACTCTAAATTTCAAATTGTGGAGACAGCAAGGGGAGACTAATCCCTTATTTTTTGCAAAAAGTTATGGCAATTCATAGATAAGAAAACTGTGGAGAGCCGTGATTTCCTATATCCAAAACGGATAGGAAAGAAAGGTAACTACAAAACGAGCAAATAGTTATAGTTGCACAAAGTAGAACTGGTAAATTTAGGCTGAGACATCTAAACTCAGAATTTATCTTCTTTAACTTCTGTCCTTCTGCTTGTCAATTCAAACGGTGGCCATTTTTGCTTAAAGTTTGTATTTTCTTAATTACAAACTGTTGATTGATTTTTAATGGTTTAACTCTTTTGTGAATTATTTAAAACTGAAACATATTTTTGATTTCTGGAGGGTACTTACAATACCCAGTGTTCAAAAGTGGTACTCTATCCAAGTACTGATCAGGCTCAACTCTGCTTAATTTTGCCGATTGAACTAGAACCAGCATTTCCAGCATGATTTGACTGTAAGCAGATTTCAAAGCTAAAACTTTGAAAGTTTCCAACATATACCAGTGAAATTTCCCTTTCCAAAATTATAATTTATAATTATAGTTTAAATATACAGGCAAAAAAAGAAGACATGGGCCCCCCAATTTTTTTTTTTGTTAAATTCTTTGCTATATTTTTGAGGCCTTGTTAAATTTTTAAAACTAATTTTTATAATTAGAAATTAGTCTTTAATCTCCCTTATATGTCTATATTTTTATAATTAGAAATTAGTCTTTAATCTGCCTTATATGTCTATATTTTTATAATTAGAAATTAGTCTTTAATCTCCCTTATATGTCTATATTTTTATAATTAGAAATTAGTCTTTAATCTCCCTTATATGTCTATATTTCTGTAATTATTTACATTGTTCAGACTACTGTCCTCATCTTTATTGCCATATTCATGACATTTCAGCCATTGTATGCTCCGGATTCCTTCAGGTGATTAGAATATCAAACTGAACCCTTTATTTTGTCCACTAGGGGGGGTAGATTGTTCTAGTTCCACGTGCCATGCCTCTTCTGGATGTCTCAGTTATCTCCCTTTAACTCAACTCCCCAAGTTTTTGTTCACCACTGCAGTAGCTAGGTATTGAACTCATAACTCTTTGGGTCAGGTCACTGAATCCAACCAATGCTTTTATCCACTGGGCCATGTGCAACTTACTCTACTTGGTAAACAGTTGCAATGTGAATTGTTTAACATGAGTGGCAAAACTTCATAATAGTAAAGGAGTATTAAGGTATGTAGTAGACACCCACCAGTCTTGGGAGATGATAGAGTTTACTAGGGTGGCTAATTAATCCTTGTTGCAGATACCTTTTCAGCTATATTTTATGTTTATTCAACATCCACAAAGCCTTTTTTTTTGTTTTTTTTTTTATACTAATGTTCACTCAATATAAGGCTCAAAAGCCACTCAAGGTAGAGGGTTATTGTGTGGAGTTGTATTAGTGGAGGAATGGACAAGCATTAGGAGTACAGAGCTGAAGTAGATTTTAGAGGAAAGTGGAAATCCAATTCTAAACAGAAAACAAGGGATAAACCACTACTCCTATTCAAAAGACAGGAGAGGAGTGTAAATTGGATGATAGGTGAACCTATCAATTACTAGTGATGGAGAAGAGAAAAAATAAATAGTGAATAAAATTTCAGAGTTCAGGCACAGACGTTAATATTACAGAGTTGAAGTAGACTTAACAAGAAACTTGAAACTCAATCCTAAATAGGAAACAAGGGATAAACCTCTTAATGTTCAAAAGACCAAAGTGGAGTGTGAACTGGACAATAGATAAACATATCTACTCCTATAAAGTTGTGGTTTATACTGCAACTATGCTAAGTAGACCTAAGTTACAGTTTCTGGGAGAGAGCCCACAATCAGGTGTGAACAATAGTTGAACAAAGCCAGTACACTCCGATCATCATTCACAATGTGAATTAATGCTAGTAGGCATAACATTAAAAACAAAGTAAGCTTTATTGGTTAGAGAAGACAGCAATAAAAATAAGTACAAATATTTATAACAAAAAATTGAAAGATTTTAAATAAGTGAATAATATTTTAAAATATGTGAGTAAATATTTTTTGCTTGAATTTTCCATTTTAGCATTATAAATATTATAAACATCTTTATTATTATATCTAGATTTATAAACTAACATCAAGGACCTATTTTGTTGATAAGCAAGGGAAGTCCTGTATTCTATAACACTTAAAAGCTGAATAAAAGTAATTTGATAGATACACTTATAAGTTCAACTTATAACAGCCATTTTCTTTTAGGTATTAAGAGATCTTATCATTTGATGAAACACTATCCCTGGACATTTGAATAAATTTCCCAATAAACATTTCAAATACTAGAATGGATCAGTTATAACAAATTTAGTATAGGAGATAAAGAAATTGAATATAGGTTAGGATTTGCTAGGTGTATTTTTGTCTAACACTGCAAGATGCTGCAAAACCAAAATATTAATCCAAGAACTCAAATCATGTTCTCATGTGGATGTCATGCATGTGTCCAAATCATTCAAAAATGTCTAAACTATCAGTTATAAGTTATGTTCTTAATTAGCCTTATCAGATCTACTCATGTGGATGTCATGAATAGCACCCAACTCAATCAAAAATGTTTTAATTATCATCTGTATAGAGTGTTTTTATTCTCTTTTCTTTTTTAGAACAATGCTTAAAAATGATTTCAAAAGGAATTGAGCATATAAATCTTTATGATACTTCATCAAACCCTATAAGCTGGTGCTATAGAATCACAAATATAAAAACATTACCAAAGAATAAAACCACATTACTTGAACATTTTCAAAGAGGAGCAACAATTAAAATGGGTAGTATATGTAATTAGAAGGGAACATAAGATGTCAACAATCTAAGAGAAGGAAAACTGAATTTCAAATCATTGACACAGAAAGGGGAGACTACTCGATTATTTTCCCCCAAGAAGTTATGACAATTCATAAATAATAAAGAAAATGAATCTATGGAGAGCCGTGATTTCCTACATCTGAAATGGATAGGAAAGAAATGTAATTAGGAAATGAGCATAAAGCATAACGGTTATAGGTGCAGAAAGTAGAATTGGTAAATTCAAATTCTGACCTTGTTTGTTGTGAAAACTTTGTACTAATGCTCTTGGAAAAGGTATGAAACCATTCCTTCTTTCCCCAGCTGTGGGGTAAATAAAAGGATAAACTAGGAACTCTATCCTTGGGTAGCAGTCAATCTAAGAGAAGAAAATTTCTGAATTTATCACTATCTTTCTTAGGAAGTCATGGCAATTCACAATATTAAAGGCTATGGAAGGGATATAGTTAAAAAAAAAAAAAAAAAAAAAAAAAAAAAAAAAAGAATCAAAAAAAAAAAAGAAGATGAAGAAGAAAACAGATGGTATTATTTAAGATTACAAATATTCAAAGTAACAGTGAACATGTTAACTTTAAGGGTATTTCTGAATAAACCCTTTTAATATACTAATAGATGAAATCTGTTGGTACCACAGTTGCTTTACTTGTAACAATATCATATTTTATTTTGTAGATAAATCCATCAATAACCACCTCACAGTAACCTTGTATATTTTCTTGATTTTCAAGGCAGGCACGAATGATCTATTTAGAAGACTGGTACAACACAATATTACTATCACCCTCATTTATCTTCTATTTGATCTTGTGGTTTCATTTATAAATAAATTTGAAATAGTTGTCCAACTGTGGCCTGTGTAGTGAGTCTTGATAAAAAAATATATAAAAAAATAAACAAAAATAAAAAGAATTCAAATTAAAATAATCCATTTGTGCTTTCCTTTAAAACACTTTTCTCTCTCTCTCTCTTTTAATAAGAAGACAACCCTTAAAAAAAAAAAAAAAAAAAAAAAGAGGAAGATGAAAAAGTGAATCTGGCTTAAAAATGGCGGAAGTTTGCTAGACCAAAGTCTAACCATCTGTGACTAAAAACTACCAAAAAATCAGATAGGCTCCATGCATAACTTCTACTAAATGAAAAAAGAAAAGAACACTGGAAAATAAAATGATTTTGGCCACTCTAAAAAATTAACAAAGAGATTTTTGATGTTAGCTGAAACCAAGATTTGTACCAGTAGCCTGGGAACTGTGTCAGAAAAGAAAAAAAAAAAAGAAAGATATAAACTGACAGTTGTGAGGCAAAAAAGGAGTGTCAGAGAAGCCATAGATGTCATGTGAAGAAGTTAATTGGTTAACCACTTAAGATATTTTTTCTACCCTTCTTAAAACCGACAAAGGACAGCAGATTGACGCCATATCTATTTCTAAGATGAAAACTTTTTCCAAGGTCTGACTTTCAAAGTGTCACCTACTGAGCCGGAAAGGACTTTCTCTCGACTGCTACCAAGATCTGCTTTGTAAACACTTTCTATACTGAATATCAAAGGACTCACTCCAATTTAAATCAAATAAAGATATATTATTTGTGTGTACCCTTGATTCAGTTTGTTTTATTTCCTAAGTTCCAATAAAAAATACTAAGAACCTTCTGTCACTCTACCCTACACTTGTACAAACAGAAAATATTTTGATGGTGTGGTGAAGGAATGAATCATATGACAGTGGCAGCAGATGAGCAAAGTACATCTAAAGTATTCTTTTCTTTTTTTTTTTTAAATAATGTGGACAATAGCAGACCACATAAGAACAACTATAAATACATTTGAGAATTCTACGGTTTTCTTATTTGATATTTCAATAACAATCATAAATAAGAGACTATAAATGAAAAAATTTGGAATTGACAATTTTTTCCATTTCACTGAAACAGCTGTTAAACGCTTCTTTCTTTCATTTTCTCACTGAAACCAAGTAGCGTCTCTGACATGTCCTTTCCATCTTGTCTGTCCATGATCAAAATGGAACAGTCCATCATTTATGAGATATTGGCAGGGTGTAACATAATTATGTGCTAAGGGAAGGACAAGCAAAATTATAATAAGATAATATTTAGTATTGATAAAGACAAACATTCATTGGTATTTAAGATATTGAACAAGTCAATCACATAAAGGGATATAGACAAAAAATAAAGAAGTGGTTCCTGTATTTAATGTTTGTTGTTCAAGAGTGGATCAAAACAGAGGAACAAAACCAAATTGAAATTTATAACAGAAAATCATGTTCCTAAATTAATCACTTCATAATCTTACAAAATAATTAAAAAAACTTCATTAAGTAAAACAAACTTAATATTTTTTAGTATTAATCTGTCTACCACTAAATACAGAGTGGTCTGAAAGTCTTGTCACCTTTACATAATATAATTTTCTATTTCAGATGGTGGACATGCAAAAATGGTGTCCATACAGACCTTCTTGATGTGTGACAGTGTCAAGACTTTCGGACCACCCTGTATATTTCAAAATTTTCTAACTCCTGTGTTAGCTTTGAATCTCTCTCTCTCTATATATATATATATATATATATATATATATATATATATATATAAAAAATAAAATGAAAGAACAGTAAGATATATAATCCGGTGTTCTTATAGATATTTTTATTTTTACAAAATAGTGCTCAATGGTTAAAATGGTGTAATGAAAAAAAAACATTTTAAATCAATTAATATATATATATATATATATATATATATATATATGCACACAAGGTTGGTTAGAAAGTCCTTACTCACTATGAAGTGGAAAGAAAAGAAAACAATAAGTTTTGATCTCTGTCTGGCGGAATTTCCAAGGAGTACTACATTTTGACCCTGCTCCACATGGTTGTGCTATCAATGCTAAACTGTATCACCAGCAGCTAGACTGCCTGTATGACAAACTAAAGGAGTATCCTGTTTTGGTCAATCAAAGTTGGGCTTTATTTCAGCAAAACAATGCGAGGCCACACACTGCCAGGTTGACCAAGGAGAAGCTCAAATAGAAATGGACAGTGTTGAGATTCTTCCACATACACCATTCAGTCCCGATGCTGCTCCGAGTGACTATGGCTTATTCCATTCAATGGCACACTTCCTCTACAAGCAGTCATTTAATACTTTTGATGAAGTGAAGGAAGCTTGTTTACAGTTTTTTGATTCAAAGCCAGTGAACTGATATCTGGGATAGATTCGGATGCTGGCTGATCGCTGGCGGAATATTGTTGAGAATGATGGACATTATTTTGAAGAATAAATGTTAGCATTGCTCCATAAAATTTTGTTGTTTTCTTTCTGCTTCCTAAGTATTATCTCAATACAGCAAGAAGTGACTATCTACTGTATCAAGCTGATAAATGGTAACTTAAACAAATCCTTCAGAGAAAGAACAAGAGATATAAGTGTTGAGGGTAATAGTTGAAAAACTGATATAATTTGTCTATCTTACATCAAAAATAAGTCCTGATCAAATCAGCGTATAAAGATTTAGCTGCTGATTTCATCTTCTGCTTCTTGTGAATGTACAGCAAGTCTTTTCCAGTCTTTGTACAAAACAAATGAGAAGCAAAACAATGTGGGGGACTGATTTGTTGGCAGAAGGGGGGGGGTCGAAAGACTGGGTCACCCCATTGTATGTTCACATTCCTTTCTTGGCACAAATCTGTAACTATGAAGAGCCATGTGTATTACAAGCAATTGCCTTTTGAGAAATCTAAAAGTGAAAATTTCTTACTTGAGAGATATTTCTGGTTCGTGCTAAGCGTTTCATAAGCTTTGTAGTATCTGCAATAATTTCATTTGTGCTCTGTGATCGTTCATGGCTGAAAAATAACCAATTTTATTTCTATACACACAAATATATAAATTTTCTTCAATATCAAGCAATGACTGCATAGAACTTAACTGTTTATATAAGTTTACATGCAATTTAATTGAGCAAGTTTATATTATTTAATTCGCCACCTTCAAAGTTTCATTAAAAAAAGAGCAGACATGTTGAAAAAAATGCCCAAAACTTAAAAGTTTTATCAAAATCTATTGTTATTAATCAGAAAGACCAAAGGTATTTTGATGTAAAATCTTTTTTTTTTAATAATCCTTTTTAGAACCTTTTAAATCTTTATTAAAAATCCTGTTTCTCTGATGTCAATGGATTAGCATAAATTAGCATGAGTAATTTGAGTGTCTTTTTGCAGTGAAAAAACAGACTGATTTGAAAATTCTTGCAAAAATCAGATAATTGTTACATTCTAATGAAACTTTCAGGACTTATTCACAAATTAAATTATTTTTTAAATGTTCCTTTTTTTAAAAAAAAAAATCTTGGTGTGTGTGTGTGTGTGTGTGTGTGTGTGTGTTTTACAACTGTTAAACCACACTTATTTAATTTTATGAAATTTCAAAAAATTCTTTCTTTTAGTGCTTAATGTTTTATAAGGACAAGTTCCTGGAAAATTTAAATCAAACTCTTTTGTCAGACATTTTCAGAAAAATCTGCTCTGAATCATAAAATACAAAATGTAATAAAATTAAGAAATTATTTATATGACAAAAGCTTTTAATTGCTTTTATGAAATATCACAGTGGAAATTGTTTTTATGAGGTGTTGACACATCTATGAAAATGTTTGTGGGATTTATGTTGGGGGAAATAATTGTAAAATACAACCTAAGATATATTATGGACACTATTCTCTTAAGAAAAAAAATTTTTTTTTGATGAATGATGAATTTTTACAAGAATTGTTTTCATTTTTAAAAATAATTTAGTTATTATAATTTATAAAATTTAAAATCTTTTAAAATTCTCTATTAATGTGTATATTGTTATTAAGTAAAAACTAAATTTACTAATCATAAATCAAAAATGCTTACTACAATTCAGAAATCCCCAGTAGTTTAAAAAGAATTTTGAATTCTATACACAACATTATCAGAAAATAACATTGGTAACAATAGCATATTTAAAATTTATTGATAGCTTTGTAACATTTTCTCAAGTGTCTTTGTAAGACGATAAAGCCAAAGTACCTAAACTTCAATAAAATATTTTATTTAAAATTTTAAAGATTACTGGGTAATTAAAATTATCTAAAAAAGGCATTTATGTTGTATTTGTTGTGTAATTTTACAATTATTTCTCCAAAAATAAATCTCAAAAACATCAGGTTATCATAGATATGTCAACACCTCATAAAAACAGTTAGCACTGTGTTAAAAAAATGAAATTCTGCGATATTTTGAACTAAAAGTAATAAGAGTTTCTTTGAATTAAAACGTCATTATTTGGTTCTAGAGGTCATGACTTTTGTCGTTTTTCAACCTTAGTAGAAATAACCAGATTATAAACTGTAAATAAGCACTCTCTATTGTCTATTACAGTATTTATGATATGTACATACAATATTCTAAATAAAATAATTATTTTCCACCTTATCTTCCAGCAATATAGCTTTATGCTTAGCATTAGCACTGGGACTTCTTCGGAGACATAGGCAAAAATGTATTCTAAATCACAAGTGAAATGTAACTGAAAGAATGTCAACAGCAGAACACAGATGTAAACAAGTCTGAATTCAAAAACGGTGTGGGAGCGGAAACCAATGCATGAGTGCCGCCTTCCGACAGGAATTTAAAATAAGAACATCTGCTGAACATACTTTGGTATGCTAATTTTTTTTGTTTTTGATGAGTTTATGATATATATAATATTATTGTTAAATTTTTTTTAATATAATTTGAAATGTGTTTATTGTTATTTAATGTTTTGATGTTTCTAATATTTTTAACGGTTGATGTAAACTTGAGTAAAAATGACCTAAGGTGAGTTTTATTATTCCATATAATATTTAAGAAAAACTGACGTATCTTTGAAAATGACTTAACTCGAAACAACTTGAGTCAAGGTATCATTGTACAGTCAAAGTAAGAGTTTTCTTTGAATTTTATACATAAATTTCACTCACTTGAAGCCATTTTTAACCACCGATTTGAGAAAGCGGTTGGATACAGCTGACAATTTAGATATTTCTGAATGAGTTTCACGCTATGTATGACATCCATATGAAAGTCTCGTTCTGACAAGACTATTTAAGAACATGACTTCAGTTTTTAGGTTAACGTTTTGGTTTTGTAGCAACCTGTGGTATTGTGTGAAACTACTCCTAGCACAGCCTATATTCAGTTTTCTTAGGTTCTATAATAAATTTGTTATAACTGATTCATACATTGAAGTATTTGAAGTGTTTAGTATTTAATAATTCTATATCTTGAATTTTTATGATGGCTTCAAAAGAAAAGTGATAACCAAACTATACAGAGAAGAATTATAAGGAGAGTTTAATTCAAGTCAAGTAAGATGATACAAAAATAAGAGTATATTTTTTTTAATATCTCAAAATGAACTATAATAAAAGAAAAAAATGGTAAGCCTATGGAAGCTTAAACACTATAGATATTATTAAATTTTGACAAGTCTTACAATATTTCCTGCTGCTTTTTATCACAATACTCAGGCTGTCAAACAATGATTATCAGCAAGCAGTTTGTATTGGAAATAATAAACTACAAAACAAGATTTGAACTTGCATACCTTTTTTGGGGAAGCTTGCCTGTCCATGTCATCTGCCTTACCAATTAGGCTACAATGATCAACTGATTACAGTAGCCCAAATGTAATCTTATATCTTAATAAATTAAAATAATATTGTTGTAACCCAGAAAGGGTTACTGAATAAGGAATAATAAAAATGGAGGTTGGAAATGAAATGGTAATCTTTATAACATCAACAAAATACAATACTCACTAGCAGTGTGAAATAGGTAAACCACTGCTAGTGTTGGACTACTTAGACAGCATATTACCCCCCACTTACAGTAGTGTCCAGCATATTTATGAGGATTAGGACATACCTGTGTTCATAGGTACAGTATATAACAGTATTATTTCATAATTTGTCTTGCTTCCTGGTGTTTTTGTGGGCCTAGCGTTTATCTCTCATTTTTTATCACCCACTCCTTTTACTTGTTTCAATCTATTCATCAATTAATCTGATCTCAGTTGCATAGTTTCTTTTCCCCGACAAATACCTGAAATGAATCTCTGTATGCACATTACTGTAACAGCATATACGATGTTGACTTTTCTTGTTATTAGAATGCCATGATAATTTACTAGATTGCCATCAAAATGTTTATCAAAGATTTTACTATTACAAATAGATTAATAAGATTATCATTGATTTACTTTTGGTAATAAAACTAAATTTATTAAAAGATTTGCTGATATACTGGAATCTTTATATAATGTCATCTATATTAGTGTCGTAACTTAGAAAGAGTTACTTGTTATAAAATAAAATAAGACATATCTCGGCTGATTTACAGGCAAATACTCAAGAGCGAGAGCCGGATGTGAACGGGACAAAGCCCCGTCACAAAATGACCATTATCTTCGTTTACAAATGTTCCTGACACACGTCTTCTGGTCGAAAAATAAAATAATATTTAAAGTGCTCTATTTTTCGTCCAATAAAAATGCTTCCCTCCTAATTATACTCGCTTCGTTTTTCGAGCCTGTTAAGCCATAAAAAACGCTATAAAAGGGGTCACACGGAAGTTCAACAGGGCAGTCCACAGGTGCCCAGGGTAGAGACCTGTCACGGTCAGCAGCTGACAGCAGAGGAGCATCAACCACCGTCAACATGTGTGAACTACTATGAGAGATCGACCTAGATCCGAAGCCTCCTTATGAACTTTACCATAAGGTAGCTGTCCCAAACCCACACGTTACTGCTGAAATAAACCACGTAAATCTATTTCTGCTTTTGTCGTATTTCTTTCTTGCAACCATACGCTCGTCTATAACATACTGAATGAGGAATAACCAAAATGGAGGTTGGAAATGAAATGTAAATCTTTCATCAACAAAATACAATACTCACCAGTTAAACCACTGCTAGTGGTGGACTACTTAGACAGCATATCACCCCCCCCCATTACAGTAGTGTCCAATGTATTTATGAGGATTGGGACATACCCAATTAGAGTTCATAGGTACAGTATATAATAAATATTAAGTTAAATTTCATATTGGAATTCATTTTGATATTTTATATTTATATATTTTTTTATTTCATTCTTATTTTTAATGGTGATCTAAAATATTTACTCACATTCTGTCCCTTAAACCAATGCTGTCACGCTCTGTGCCCAAGATTCGCATTGCTTTGGTCAATTCATTAGCTGCAAAAGATGGATTAAATGTTTTTCTTAAAGTTAGAAACAACATGATTATTAACATTTTTTTTCTTTTCAATTGAATATGGGTTGATTAATACTGTGAGAAAATTTCCTTCTATATTGAAAATATAATTGAACTAATGATGAACAAAACACATTTTTATTGCTTTTTATCACAATGCTCAAGTTGGGTTTACATACTATAACTTAAAGAAGCAGCAAGGATCAGAAATATACAAATTTTTGACAAGCATAGATTTAAAAGGTGATATGAAAGAAAAACTGAAATAAACACTTTTTTACCCAAAAATTTGATATGTTGTTTATTTGAGCAGCAATCCCACTTTTATACAAGTGTTGTCAAAGATGACTGACAAGGTTCTGTGATTAAGCATTTTATTTAATTTTTCTTGTGTTCATACAAGTGTTTTCTTTTCTGGACACAAAGCGTGCAAGAACTGTCCAAAAGTCTTGCATATCTGAGTACTTTTGGCTATTCTTTTAGCCATTATCAAGGACGATTTTTATTTTGAACTGAATGTGTGAAGTTTTTATGCATGTGTCAGAAGTTATAAGAATGTTTTATTTTCCAAACACGGTCAGCACACTGTGGCCATGTTCATAGTTAATGAGTGTTGGCTTTTCCTTTTTTTATTATCAGCACTTCCATTATTTTTGACCCCCTTTTTTTTTTTTTTTTTTTTTTTTTTTACACGTGGATGAGGCTATTATACTTGTATTTTCTACCAGTATGTTATGGATGGAGTTTGGTAGATTTCTGTGTATGTTTAAATGAGTCCTAGTTGAGCTATGGTTGGACATATGTAACGCGAGTCATCTAGATAGGCATGTAGTGGTATGATCAATATAATTATTTATGGGTTTGGTTTGATCAGGACCACAGTTCCTTAAGAGACATTTGAACTTGTAAATAATGTTAACAATAAAAAATAAAAATCGTCCTTGATAATAGCTAAAGGAGTAGCCGAAATTGCTCAGATATGCAGAACTTTTGGGCAGTTTTTACAGAATTTTTGCCCAGAAAAGAAAACACTTGTACAAACACTAGAAAAATTAAGTAAAAAGCCTAATTGCAGTACCTTGTCAGTTGTCTTTAATGAAATGCGCATGTGTGTGAGAGTTGGGATCAAATATGATTTGGAATCTGACAGAATGATACAAAAAAAAAAAAAAAAAAAAAAACAAATAGGAAATATTTATCAACTTAACATGTTACACTTTCTCAAATCAACATGCAAAAAAACCCCACTAAACATGTCTAGTAGACACACCTGAACACACTTACAAATATACATTACCATCTATAATCAAAATAGAATTATTATACACTTACACTCATAAAGCAATATTTAAGATTTTTCAGTTAGTCTTGGAACCCGTTAATTTCTTGGAACTTCAAAGGGAGATGCCATGTCTCCCTGAATTCAGAATGCCATAAATCATACTAATGTTTGTTTAACAAGTCAAATGTATGTGAAACATGATTACTCGATAAAAATCAAACAATGCAAAAGTAAAAATTTCTTTCTTCTTTTTCCTATATCTCATTCTCTGATGAAGCTTTAATAAAAATGAAACATGTTAGATTGATAAACATTACCTATTTGTTCTTTATCATATATATATATATATATATATATATATATATATATATATATTACTTTAAATGCTATTTTTAGTGGATACTCATATTTGATCACTCTGCTATGAAAAGCTTTATAATCAAGCAAAGTCAAGTATTTCTAGTTTATTGTTATCCCAGTAGTTATTGGATAGGTGTCAACAGTTATAGTTTAAATTATTCTAAAGGCTACTGATTTGAAATAATTATGGGCCAGAATGCAATTATTTTATACCTATTGTTGTATTCTTTGTTAACTTTTAACTCATAAGTTATTATTGATTACTTAGATTCTTTTGTATTTATTCATTAATTATTTGCTGTTGATTATTATTATTATTATTAAATTTACTTGTGATTATGTGTGCATTTATATCATTTGTTAATATTTTTTCCCTTTTACTGGGATTGATTATCTTATTTGTTTGTTTAAAGTTTCAGTATATTATTTTTTTTTATGGTTTATCATCTTTTTGCAGGTTAAAGCCAGAAAATATCTTTTAGATTGTACTTCAGTGATCATATGAGAACCAGTGTTTAAATATTATCTATGTTGTATATAGTGCATATATTTGCATTTTTATCAGTGATTTTTTTTTTTTTTTTTTTTACAAGGTATTTATTTTAGTTTTCAATTTTCAAGCAGTGCAGTAAAAATTTGTTTTCATGTTTGCATTTTGAGAAGTTTTGATAGTTTTTTTTTAATAGTTTGTGTTGGTCTGAGAAGGTGATTATAGCTATTTTCTCCTTTGGACAAATTTTATAGTTTTTGGATTTATTGTTGTAAGCTAGTGCTGTTTTTCTTATTTCAATGATTTTTTTTTATATTATATTTTGATTTTAATTTCTCATATATGTTTAGAAAGGGTTGTGCTGTGCATATATTCACTATTGGGAAAGGATGTTTTGTGTATGAAGTTTCTTTTTCAAGTGTCCATCAGTTATTTCTATGTATATTTTTTCTTTGTTACCTTTTTTACAATGCAGGCAATTGCCATTTAAAGGATATGTATGTCTTACTGTTCAGTTACAGGTGGGTTCGGGTTATGTTGGTGATTTATTGATTATTTTCTGTTATGCTTTTTTTATCATTTCATATTCTCGGTAAAAATGTAGCTGATTTTTATAGTGTTTTTGTTGAATATCTTATGGTGAGTGCTTGATGGAGGGGGTTAGTGTTTGTGGAGGAGTTCAATGAATATTTTAACCCCCCACCAACCACTGGCATTTGTTTATGCATTTTCTATTGTATGGCAGATTCCTATTAGGCAGAGGAAAGTATTCTTAATCTACAGACTGACCAAATTTGGCAGCTATCTGTAGAGATGAGTAGGATCTAAGCTTGCACAAAAAGCAGGAACAGAAATATCAGAAACGCTCAAAAAATAATGTCAAAGCACAAAGCATTGTTGAGATGTTATTTGCACATTTCAGTTACCTGAGTTAAAATGTCATGGATGATGTGATCAAAGGACATCTTATATCCAGTGACATCAATAAGCATGTGACTAAGTAAGCAAACATGCTGATGTGGCTTTGAGTATACAATGTATACATATACAAAGTGACAAGAATAACAAAAAAGACAAAGAAAAAAAAGCAGCATTCAAAATCCTTACATTATATAAAGAATAAATAAAATTAATGCACTAAAGAGGGTTCAGAGAATGGAATTTGTTTACATTAGCCAATAGCATCAAGGATGAACCGATATTTATAAATTTTATATCATATAATGCTAAGGAACATAAGAACTTATATACAAGAAATTTTTATAAATCTAACATGCTTAAACATTTCCTATTTATTCCTTATTCTATCATTCTGTTGGCATATATATATATATATATATATATATCGAGAGAGAGAGAAAAGCAGTATTTAGACAGCAAGCATTCATCCTAACAAGTCTGATTAAATACAATTTACAAGGTCTGTCTATTTTTTTATTGTAAATGTAAAACTTTTGAGTAAGGTGATCTATATTGAGATTGAAATTCTGGATAAACTATTTGAAGTTCATGTTTTATCTGTTGTTTTGCTCAAGAACTTTCAATTGTCTTAGTCATTTTTAGCAGGGCTGTGAAGTCCGAACACAAAACCTTCAAATCTGACTCCTCTATTTTTGGCACCTCCAACTCCTCTTATATGTAATCAAATGATTGTGACCTACAGATCTCAAAGCCTGTGCATATGCTCCTAACTTGATTAGGCCTATATCATTATAACTGGTTTATATCAAAGAATAAAGATATTGTAGCTTTTATATCATACCTATTCATTCTTCAATATTTCCTAACAGAATTAGAGACAAAATCTTTGAAAGGATATAGGAGAAAATAATAAAAATAAAAATGCTATAAAAAATGCTATAATATAAGATATATTTTTACATATATATATATATATATATATATATATATATATATATCTTTGCAAACAAAAATAAGTACAGAACAAAGATAAAACTACTTTATAACAGAAGTTGAAATATAATCTTTTGCAGGATGTAAAAGACATAACAAAAATAAAAATTCTATAATGTAAGATTTTTTAATATGTAGTTTTGCAAATATAAAATAACTACAAAAAATAAAATGACTTTAAAAAAGAAGTTGAGATAAATTTCTTTAAAGGAAATAGTAAATATACAGTAGAAGAAATGAAAATAAAAATTCTATAATGTAAGATTTTACATAAAGTGTAAATTCAACTGGAGTTGGAGTCAGCATAGTTTTACTGACTCCGACACCAGTGACCCCATCATTGCTTCTGACTCCCACTCCCTGTTTTCTATAACCAATGTGGTGTGTATAGTAGATGAGATTATGTTAAATAGATTTTGGTACTCTTTAGATAGCTAAAAGTTTAAAATAGTTCATGGTGTAATGGTTAATGGGAGCGATGTTGCAACAAAAAGAATGGTTTTATAAATATTCAACACCATCACTTGATAAGACACCAGAAGTGTTGAAACAAAATGGCTATTTTTGTAGTGATTTTATAACATATTTATGTTATAATTTTCAAATAAATAATTATATATATATATATATATATATATATATATATATATATGTGTGTGTGTGTGTGTGTACATATTAAATATTTTATACACATTCCAAGTTACTGTCTCCTGTGGTAAAAGAAATTTTATTTATATGTGGGCTGTTTATTTTGTATAATAATAGCTTCTAAGGCCTTGGTTTGATTAACAGCATATCAACTCTTTATGGATCATTTAATGCCAAAAAATTATTTTTTGAACTTTGAAGTAATATTCTGTTTCATAATTGAAAACATGGTAGTTGATACTCAGCTTTTACGCATATATACGGTGTGTAGACATAATTACTAGCAGTGGTGATATGTGCATTTTATGCTGTTTTGTCAAAGTTATATTTTGGAATAGTGTGATTTATTTAAGAAATTGTAGGATATTATATGGATTAATGTCATAAAAGAATTCTTTCATGTTGGTTTGTTGATTTCATAGTATATTAACCTCTATGGGTTATTTAATGCCTAAATCTAAATATTATGAACATAATTTTATGGCTTCAACAAAATTTATTTTGGACACATTTGTATGCCTTCAACTGCAGATAAAATGTATTGTTGGTCATTTTACTATAAATATGTATTGCTGGTATTTTCACTATAAAAATGTATTTTTTATACTTTCATAGTGTTTTGTTTTTGTTTGAGGGTTCACTATTTGCCCATAGGTGGGACTGTAACAGATACTACCACCCCGTGTCAGGGTGAACTGGGGGGACAACAGCAAATAATAGGAGGTTCAATGCTCCACAACACCTCTACCCTTCTAATCAGAGACCTTGATACCAGATATAGTTTATTGTCATATCCAAGACTACTAAGGCTTTGAGTCTTTCCTTACATTGAGTACTGTATAGTATTTTAGTACTACTACTAATATTTATATTATGTTAATAGTTCTATTTTGGTTGTTTGCAATATGCTGATCAATATAAACAGTTCAACCACAATTTTGATCCCTTATTTGAAAACTGGAAAAATCTTAATAAATTAAACAAACCTGGTTGGTTGTATTTAATCAAACTTGCTTGGATATATATATATATAAAATTTTAATATTTTTTTTATTGTTATATGTTATTTATATATACACAATTATTTAAGTAAATGCTCTGTTTATAATAAACAGTATTAACAACATTTATCAGCCTGTTAATACTGTTTATTATAAACAGAGCATTTACTTAAATATTTGCTTCTATATAAATAGCATATAACAATAAAATATATTAAAATAATGGCCGGACTTAGTCCATTTCATAATATATGCGCATTCTCTTATCTGATGTGTATAGACAATATTCAGGCAATAGAAAGTTGAATGGAAGGAAGTTAAAAAGTAATTTAAATAATATAGATATGGATCAGATTTTAACGTTATGCAAGGACAATACTGATATGGAACACATAACCATTTTGATATTATGTAAGGACAATACTGATATTGATCACGGAACCATTTTAATATTATGCAAAGACAATACTGATATGGAACACATAACCATTTTAATATTATGTAAGGGCAATACTGATATGGAACACAACCATTTTAATATTATGTAAGGGCAATACTGATATGGATCACATCTCCATTTTAATGTTATATGGGGAAAATGTGTTACATACAAACAAAATATATTGAGAAATAAACTTATAAAAATTATACAAAATATTAAAAATGTTCCTCTTAGTCATCATTTTATGAGAAATAAAAAAAAATTCCTAAAGATATGCATAAAATAAGTACACAGTTTTGAAACTTAGATAAAATATATAAAGAAGATTTACCTCCATTGTTTATTTTGATAACATTGGTGCCAATGTGTTCAGAAATCTCTTCAAAATTAGAAAGATCTGGAAAAGAACAAACAATAAACATAAATTAATAAAAAATAATCAAAACACAAAACAAGGGAAAAAATGATTATAAGAAGACATGATGTTTAAAGAGAAAACAACTAGCAGCCTGAGAAATGATTAAATTTTTGACAAGTTTAAACCTGCCCTGAAGTTATCATCACAACTCCTATTTTTAACAAACATTGCATTTATGTTTAGGTTACTCATCTTTTTTTTTTTACATTCATATTTCCACACAGGACTAATGCATACTACCCCTGAATTCCTCAATTGAAGGGAGCTGATTGGGGCCCCATGGACACTGACAGTGCTTTGTGACCTTCACTATCTCATCAACATTTGCTTTTTTTTCTGCCTACATTTATATACGTTACAAATTAAACTAAGCATAACTGACTATTTTTGGAAATTTTTTTGTGGATTTTGACATCATTATGGGTTTTTCCCCCACCATCCAAATCCATGAATTTGTATTGCTCATGCTGTCTCAAAAAGCAAAAAAAAAAAACAAAAACAAAACATGATATAAAATTCACTGTTTTATCTATAATGTTAAATGTGCTCAAATTATTCAACTTTTTAACAAAAAAATTCTCAAGTTGATGTTAAAAGTTGCTGCAAAACATTATTTAAGATGGAATGATCTATTATGACATGTCATTTATTTGTATTTAGATACATTGTATTTATTTTCAATTTTTCTAGTTGAATTGTTCACCGATATTGCATATGATCCATTATTGTACATAATTAGGTTACAATGAAATTTGTATTTTATATGAATACTACTTTATGAAAATTGAGATATAGTAGAGTGGACAGGCACCGTATCATAAATGGACAGGGTGGGGAGACCTTTGCAGTAGACCTGCTTCCATACCACCTTTGTCAGTTTGAGAAGCAATGCCCAACATTTTAGCCAATCAATTTTCTGGCATTCCTCAGATGTACAAAATAACTGTCTGAAATTTTGAGAGAAGTTATTATCATCACAGTAGTTATTTTGACTCAGTCAGTTATGTGCCATGCATGATACATGCTTAGGTGATCATGTATCGAAAGATACATGACTGACGAGGCAGATTTTTTTTCCTGCAGTAGGTTGCTATTTACCATCCAAAGCTATAGAACCCGGCCTATCCTGCTATTTACTCATAGCTGGTGAGGAGAAGACGAGGATTCATACTTTTTCCAAGGATATTAGCATGTAAGTGAATGTAATGGATTCGACTGGATTTGAACTTGGCTCTCTGATTCCTCAATCCGAGCTGCTATCCATTACTCCACCATGACCCCATTTTGACTATTAATCTCATTTTTGTTGACATCCCAAGGTTTGTTTTTTTTATAGTCTTCCTTAAGTGTAAAATTTGAATGGAAATAAGACATCTCTTCTTTCTCATCCTCCCACCTCAGTAATGTCCACCATTTTGACTCTTCCTTCCTCTAAAGGTATATTGTTGAAAGGTTGTGCTAACAAACAAAAGAATAAGTCTGACAATAGAATCTATCTATAATTCTCAAAATGTGTGTTTGTGTGTTGTTTATGCATTTCCACAGTTTTCATCCGATTTTGATGAAATTTTTTTTTGTTTGAGAGATAATTTTTCAGTGCTGGTTTTGAGTCCAAATTGTTGGCGACAATGGCTCTCCACTACTTCCTGTCCATTATAACTCAGCAATGTTTTACTATTTATTATCTGTTCTTGGATATATATATCTTTCATAAAAACTTTAATAAAAATAAATAGTTTAAATTATTACAATAATAATACTTATTATTATACAGTTCCATTTTTACCTCCCTCCCCATTGGTACCCCCCCACCACCACCATTTGGGGATATGCCTAACGTGCACCCAATTGTTGTTACTAATATTGATTTTCATGTGGGCTGACAAACTTTAAATGCTCTAATTGAATGGCAAAAATTCCTAGTAATGAAAGACCCAGTCAAAAACAGGTTATACTGCTCGTGTCTTATTATATTTGATTGTATTTTGAATTGTTCTTACTTCAATAAAACTAATAGACACTACCTGGAGAACAGATCCCCTGTTTCAAGACTATTTACCTGAGGAGAGGCATTTAGAATGCATTGGCTGGAATGATGACTCAATACAAGTATTTTGGAACTTTTCAACATTGTTTAGATATTTTTTCCTTGGCACAACATATCACTTGAACCATTTTACAGCCTATGGAGAGTTGTAATGGGTGGGTATGTTTTTGTGTGTAAGGGGGTGGGTCTATGTTGGATACCATTTTCTCATTTTTATTTAGTCATTTAACCACAAGGTGATAAAGTCACTAAGACACAAGGTGCTACTGAGAGTGAAAGAAATGGTGAAAACATTGAGAGAGAGAGAGAGAGAGAGATCCTTTTCCACTTCCCATATGGAGTGTAAGCCTAAGAAAGGTGTAAGAGTGGACAAGAAAAACATTGTGATAACAAGCAACAAAAAGTGATGAATAGCCTGAACAACTTTTGGAATGATAATGACACATCTAAGACTGGAAAAGATAAAGACTCACCCCAAAATTATAGATAGAATTTCATATCTTATATTAAAACAGTCTTTTTAATTCTTCAAAACCTTTGTGTAAATATTTCAATAGATTTTGATAAAATTGATTCATGACTTTCTTTTTTATTTGCCTCTCGTTCTTATGAGTTCAGATGGACAAATTCCACATTTATCATTCCTTCTCTTTCCATTAGGGTAGTCATCTCTATACAGATTGAATACATGACGAAGGCCATAGAATGGATGAGCCTAAATGTTTTGGTAACAGTAAAAAGAAAGATCAACAGTCTGAGAAACTCTTGGAATCATTTGTTTCATGTGCTGGATTATTCTGGCTTTAATGAAACAAGCCAATTTTCTCCTTGGCTTTATCACAAAAATAAAATGCTGGTTTTCTAAGTAAACACCAAAATGAAGGTTTATGGCCATATCTTGTTGAAACATTGGTTCCTGTATGATCACCGAAGTAGGGTCAGTACCTAGATGAGTGACCACTTCGAAATACCAGGTGCTATAAGCTTGTTTGTGCAGTTAATGTAATGGATAATGGCTCAGAATTGTTAATTGGAGAGCCAAGTTCCAATTCCAGTCGGGAAAGATATGAATCCACGTCCTCTATCCCCAGCTATGGGTTAATTAGTAAAACTTATCACTAAATCATTATCTCAAAAAAAAAAAAAAAAAAAAAAAAAAAAAAAAATTATAATCTAGAAATATTTTCTGGCTTAAAATAACCTGCAAAGGGTTGATAAGCCATAGAAAACAAATAAATTAAACTCCAAAATTGTAAAAATACATTTGGACTTCTAAAATTATTGCTTAACACTTCCACTGCTGCATTGTTATAACATTGCTGCCTGGCTGTGCTAGATCATTTTCAAAAATAGGAAAGAAATTTGTTATTTAAATACCGACAGTAATTACTCATGGGTGCTGCCATTTATTTTGTAGGCAATTTTTTTGATTTATTTTTTTTAAATAATAATGGGTTTAGTAATAAAAGTCTTACTAATTAACCCATAGCTGGAGTGAGAAGAGGTGGATTCATACCTTTCCCAAGGATATTTGCAGGTAAGCAAATATAAAGAACCAAACTGGAATTGGAACTTGGCACTTGAATTAACAATTCCAAGCCATTATGCATTAGGACACCCAGTATTTTCAAGCAGTCACCCATCTAGGTACAGACTAGACTTGATGTTGCTTAACTTTTGTGATCGTACAGGAGTCAGTGTTTCAATGTGATGTGGCTATAAGCCTGATTTTGATCATATACTCTGTAATACAGGTTAAATGATACAACCAACACCTCACAAAACAGGTCACATTCTATTCTACTGTATGTCTATGCTCGTTTGGAAAGTGTATTGACAGTTGACAGCAGGTAATGTAAGTTTTGTAAAGAGGTATAAATAGTACGTCAACAGCAGTGGAATCTTTAATATATTGAAAATGATTCATTTGTTGAACAGTGACAACTTGGGAGGTTAAGTATAGCCTTGGGCTATTTTTTTTTTTTTTTTTTTTTTTACTTAATTCTCAGAGGTTAATATTGACTTTGAGACAGTTGAGACAATTAAGAATTATCTTGACTGTTGTAAAAGCTCCTAATGCATGAAAAAGTCTGGAGCTGGATTAAACTAACAGATTATCTTGGTATATAATTGAATGTGTTTCATATCAGATTACTCTACTGAATTTAACCAACCTGTTATGTATTGCTAAAATACAGACACACAAGGGGGTGCTGAAAAGTTTTGGGTATGACCAAAATGCCCATACTAACAAAAAAAATCTAGATTGAGTGGTCATCTAGTTTTGGACCAATTTCAGGAAGTGTGTCAGGCTAAGAACTTCTCAACAACCCCACATATATACTACATGTGTGTATGCGCAGAATAGAGATTAAGATGTGTGTGTGTGTGTGTGTGTGTGTGTGTGTGTACGTACATATATGGCTTGAAAATTGCATTGAAGTATAAAACAGACTATTGCTGTTTGATGTTAACATCAGTGTCTACTTAATATATATACACATACATACAGACACACACAATCACTTATATCCCATAAATATAGCATACCTTAAAACTAGGGGCCTCTGCAAAAAATGTGATGCCTAAAGTTTAAAATGAATTTTTAAAAATGATAAATCTTTCTTGAAGCTTTTAGTTTTAATTTCAAGCTAATAGATTAAATCTATTTCCAATAAACAAAATTCTTTCAAAACAAATATGTGAAAAATTTTTTTTGCACAGAACTTGGTCTGCTCTTCATTTACATCTCTTTGAAATGGCCACATTAAGTTACATCAACCGGCTCTGTGCAAACAGAAGGAGCATTTAATTCGCTCCTTCAATCTTTTAGGTGGTTCGTGAGTAACTTTTTTTCCATTTTATACTAACTTGGAGCTATTTATTTTCTTTTCTCTTCTATATATCACACTTTTTCAACTTTATTTCTAGAGGTCTAAGCCCAACATATACTATTTTGGAATCAATCAATAACATTCTAGGCCAGATCTGGACCAGCAATTCTGAAATTTGTATTCCCAAATTTTCATTACTGTAATTGTCTTTGGCAATTTTTGTATGTGATTTTTTGTGACAATTTTTTTTGTATGATAATTTTTCACAACTTGGAAATAAATTTGGGAATAATCAAAATTAATTGCAAAATCCAGCGAAAGTCACCCATGAAATAAAAATTATTGTTTGTACTGAATGTAAGGACCTAAATATGTCAAATTGTCTTTAAATTAAGTGGTGGCAGAAGAATTGTTGTTGAACTTTTAAAAGGTAAGCTTAGATATTAATGCAATACTTAAATGCAGTGATCAATTTTGAGTTCTTCTGTAGTTTATTTGCCTATCGCATCTACTCCCCGCTACCTATTGTGATGAAGGTCCAATCAAGAGTCCTTTGTAGGAACTAACTTAAATACCACTAATAGGGTAGCTTTTAACCTAGTTATGGAATAAAGCCTAAATTTAGTTTTATTAGTTTAGCATTACAGCAGGTAAAAAAGTCTATTTTTATGTATGTACAAGGGGAGTGGATTGAAAGTTCACAACCACCATTCACTTTACAAAATGTAACTAAGCATCAAATTATTTTTCTTTTTTTTTTGGTGGGAAGAGTTTCTTGGTCAGCACTTCTGTGTGTGTGTGTGTGTGTGTGTAACCTTTATAAAATATTCACGATACTTATCAAGGATCAACTAAAAGTATCACAATTTTAACACTCCCCAAGGTCGGATAAGAATAATAGTATTAATGACAGAGTATATAGTTTTATAAACACTTACTAAATACACTAAATTTTCAAATTTTCCATAATGACAACTGTTAATCCCATGACTACATTACAAACGAAAACCCCTGTCTACTTATCCCTGTTGCAGACGCCTCCTCAGGAACATTTATGTTTGTTCAACATAACATAACATTTATAGTGTAACTATGCCGAGAGGACCTTAATTGAAGTTTCTGGCAGAGAACATTTATGTTATTTAGTATGATTAACAGTCTGAACAAGGCCAGCACGCTTAAACCCTCGGTTACGATGACTTCTGATTTTGTACTAGCACACCCATTAATGGCCCCTAGAGGGTTCCATCTACCCAATTTCACTCACAAGGCTTGGGTCAACCAGTTGTATGGTTTTCAGACACTTTCTAAAGGTGTCGCATGCTGTGATCAACCTCTCCAGTATGATAAGATCAGGAAGTCTTCTTCCTGACAAATCAAACATGGTGTGATTCGAACCTGGGTCTCATGATCAGAAAGTGAATGTTCTAACCACTCAACCATGTGCATATATATATATATATACACACACACACATAGCCATTCAACACTATCACTTGATAAGTGATTGTAGTGCTGAAACAAAATGGGTATTTTGTAGTGATTTTATAACCTATTTGTTATAATTTTCATATATATATATATATATATATATATATATATATATATATATATGTGTATACACACACACACAACATTGATTGATGGATTTTTTTTTTACATCTTATCAACCATTTGCAGGTTATTTAATGTCAGAAAATATTTTTAGATTGCAAGAATTTTGGGGAGACAGTAATGATTTATTGATAGAAGTCCCACTAGTTAACACACAGCTTGGGAGGAAAGAAAAGGTAGATTCATACCCTATTCAAGGGTGTAAGTTATACTACTACTGTGTGTGTGTGTATAGGATACAGGTTCGATTCCTGCCGAAAGACACATTTTCTGTGAAAATTTCTTGGACATTCAGGCCAGTAAATGTTAAAAATGTTTATTATAAACAGAGCATTTACTTAAACATTTGTATCTATGAAAGTAACGTATAAACAGAAAATATCTTAAAGTGTGTGTGTATTAATAAAACAAAACTATTAATTTACATGTATGGTAGGAAAAGTATTACTTTACAGCATGAGTCAATCATGTAAGTCAAAAAGAAAAAAAAAACAACAAAACAAATACCTTTGTTGTCTACACCGTTAGGCCGTGGTGCAGTATCTGTATAATCACGGTGATTTGGATCATCCCGGTATTCCCGAATGGTGGAGCCATATTTACTCCCCTGTCTTTGTGATCCAAAAGACATTTTTATACTAATGGCAGGACAAAGTTAGCTGAAATGATATAAAAACAAATATATAATAATTAATGTTACATCATTCAATTTAGATTTTTTAACACTTTAGCATTCAACCCACCCTGTACATATATCGGCTCTCAATGTTGAACCTATCCAAAGTATATTCTGTTATAATATAATGACATCATCATCACAAATAATGCAGGAAGTCCCACAAACAGTGAGACTGACCACAAATGTTGAGCCTTTGAGAGCTGGTATTTACAGGGGTGGATTTGAGAGTATTTGAATGTCAAAGGGTTAAGGCTATAGTTCCAGGCTGTTCATCAATAAGGTGTCAAGAGAAGCAAGGAAAAGCATAAAAATTAGTTGAATGGCAGAAAATAAAAGAACGTGTGAAGGCAGCAAAATCAAATCGTGTACCACACTCCAGTTTCTCATACATTACCTGTGGATGAGAGTGCCATTCAAGAATTAGGTTGCTGAATCATTGCAGATGTTCCTCTTGGTGGGACTGGATCTCACCAATCAGAAGACTGTCATTATCTTACAAGATAGATAGTTGCCAAGCATCAATTTGTATTTATATTAGTTTGATATAACGACAGTATATATGTCTAGAAAATCAGATGTCTAAATGGCTACAATTATGAAAAAAAAGTGAGAAAAGGTTAAGGAGTGAGTGTAAAATGAAAAAAAAAAAAAAAAAAAAAAAAAAAAAAAGGTGAAAAGAACAAATAACTACAACATTCTACATGTATGGGTGGATGGACATGCACACACATAAGCTACGAAGAAAAAAAAAAAAAATCTTGCACCAATGAAAAGTGCATATAAAAAAAGAAAAATTGAAAAGTATAAGCAGACAATTTCTGATATCCCTTGATGAGTGGATGGAGTGATTCCCAGAGGATCCGCCTACAAAACTCTAGAGTTGGGATGCTGAAGGTAATATCAATTAGCTAAAAGCAGCAAACCTTTTACTCATATTATTTATATATATATATATATATATATATATGTAAGGATAAGTGACAACAGAATACCTAAGGTCCTCATGTTTAGTTTGACAGTGGACAAAGGCTTGTTGGACAGCTGTGGCTCAGGTATAAAGACAAGCTAAAGAGTAACCTCCCAGCTGTCAATGTGCTTTAAACTAACTTTGAGAGAGTTGCCCTGAATAGAAATAACTGGATATATTTGTGCCAGAGTGGTATCAGAAATTTGTAAATCAGTCACATTGACTAGCTAAGAGATGAAAGTGCCAGCAAATATTCCTGTTGCTATGTCCTGAGATCCTTGCTGTTGCACAATATGTGGACTTGTATGCAAGTCACTAGCAGGACTGAAGTATCACATTTGACACAAACATAAAAACTGAGTGGAGATTGTCAGATTCCCATGCATTGAAACCAACAGTGTGTGTGTGTGTATATATATATATATATATATATATATATATATATATATATAAGGGCACCTCAGCATGGTGTAATGGTTAGCAAGCTTGTATCGCTAAAACAGTTATGACTGAATAGTGAGTTCGATCCTCATTGGGTGCCCCATACTTTCGGCCTTGTGCCACATCTAAACAATGCTTAGAAAAATCAATACAATCATCCTCGATTATCTTTGAGTACCTGGGGTGGTGTAATGGCTAGCAAGCTTGTCTCGCTAAAACAGTTATGACTGAGTAGTGAGTTCTATCCTCACTGGGTAGCCCTACTTTCGCCCCTTGTTCCACATCTAAGCTACGCTTGGAAAATCTATATATATATATATATATATATATATATATATATATATATATATATATATATAGAGAGAGAGAGAGAGAGAAAAAAATATAATTTTAAGGTATGCTATATTTATAGGTTAAAGTGCTCAATATCAGGTAAGGGTGAATTTAAATATTAAAATGAATACTGAGATCAATACCAAGTGGTGACAGTGTTTCATGCTTAAACACAATCTTCACGGCCCGAAGATTGCATTTAAGCATGAAACAGACTGTCACCCCTGGGTGTTGACCTCAGTGTTCTCTTATAAGTATGCCAATAAATTGAAGCTAGGGTATAAATATATGAAACCCAATATGCCCATTATGAAACCCAGTCTAATAAAGGTATGCCAGGTACATGCATCAGGGCCAATGATGGGTTTGGGTAAAAGCAGCGTAAAACCTTGCAAATAGGACACATATCTTCAAATTAGGTAACCCAGACAGTCTCTAATCAAGGGTATTATCAAAACGCTTTGGCTGCCTCATCTTCAAACATTAGGGAAAAAAAAAAAAAAAAGCAACCCACAAGACAGTTGACCATGAGGCTTCCCCACTACTCATGCTCATGAGTGTGAGTAGTGGGTTAGGGTTAGAAGAGAGAGAGAAAATTTAACAATGTGTCAACTTCTTGGTTGCATGCTAAACTGGTTCAGGCAATAGACATCAAATCTTTTGATATGAGCTTCAAATACCTTTTAAATTTAATGTTAACTTGCAAGTAAACATAACATAGATAAAATAGTAAGCTCTGAATGTAGAGGCACTTTGAAATTCACATCCTCATTAGGATTTTAATTTCCCCAGAACAGGACAGAAGTTCTGAATATCATATTTAGAACTTATCTTAAGGACTATGTAGGATAAAATTGTTTCTGTGTGAATTTCTGAAATGAAGAATTATCAGTATTATATGGATTTATTCTGTTGAACTCACTTTAGATGTCATAGTCACAACATTTCTGCTGTCTTAACCTTTGGCTTTCATTAAGTAACACCATAACCCTTTAAGTAACACTTTCAAAAATTTTAACTTAATCTATAGAGATAGACTTCTTTTATTCTACTGTCCATGTTAGAGAAGATATCTGATATTGTTTTGTGAGTAATGACTAGACAACAGAATGAAAACTGTTTACCTCCATGGACTGAATAAAGGTTTCAGGTCAAATATGACAGGCACTTAAGGTCAATAAACATACAAGTCATATTGAATTTTATATTATAGAACGCATGCTTGATATCAAAGTTATTTTTAATCTACTCTGTTAGGAGATAAAATCCATAAATATGTTATACCATGAAGATAAATATAAATAATTAGTAAATTGGAAGAAAGAAAAATTCTTAAACCTATCAAGCCTTTTATTTAAAAATACAAAAATAAAAAGCTCGAACTGCTTAATTTTAGTTTGTGTGTGTATGTGTGTCATTTGTCATGCTTTAAATGCTGAATACAGAGGTTCCCAGCTCTTAGACACAAAAGTATGGATTTAAGTGGGTGCAGATGTAAATTCTGAAAAACAAGAATTCTTTTATACATTCATTAAGTAATTTTTGTATTTTTGGTATAATTGGGGGTATTCTTGTGATGCTGCTCTGACCCAAGTCTCTCTCTCTCTCTCTCTATATATATATATATATATAGAGAGAGAGAGAGAGAGAATAATTAATAAGTTTCAGGCCGTGTATAGTAAATAAATATAAAATTAAAAAAATAGATAAAATAAACAAAGATTAAAACATGTGATCATTTGTCATATAAAAGAGAAAGTCACATGATTGAATTTCTATTATTCAAGTCAACTTTCTATACATTGAATTTCTAATTATTTGTGAATGCATAATGTGATTACTAACCTTAATTATTGCTAATTATGCTTCTATGGTAAACAGAAGAGAGAAGATAGGTCAATGATTCATTTTGCTTATTACATTTATTTTCTTAAAAAAAATAAAAACCCCAAACTCGGGGATAAAAACTAATTAGCAGTTAAATAGACAGAGTTATCTCCCTTGAACACTTTTTTTTGGGGTCAATACTTATTAAAAATTACTATGAAAATCAGTGGCCTGATTGGATTGAAAATTCTTTATTTCCTAAGTTTTTTTTCTCCTTTGAGTATTTTAAGGATACTGCACTAACAAAAACAGCACTACGATATGCCACTTTTTTTTTATAGTGTTATGGCAACAAACTAGAAATTGATAGGATCATAATTTAAAAAAATAGACACCAAATTTTTGAATTGTAAATACTTGGTCTACCAGCAAAATAACAGATGTTACATCCTGCTTCGTGAGTGAATTTAAAACTACTCAATATCGTAATTTAAATACCCCACAATTTCAGTTCGGAATATTTAAAAAAAAAAAAAAAAAATTGATGGCATATATCAACAACTATTTATTATTATTGGAACTTTTACTTACTTCCTTAATCCATATTTCCTATTCGCCCAGTTCAAAACAAAGATTTATTATTCTGTCATTAGAATTCACTATGCTATCAAATTGTAAAAAGCCGAGATAATCTAAGTATTATTCCACATATTTATCAACTTTCTTTTTTTAATGAAATATTGTGAGTTTGTGCTTAAGTAAAAAAAATAAATAAATGATTTTTAAAAAGTAAAACGAAAGGCGATGAATGATTGTTTTTTTAAATTTTTTTTAAGTGAAATTGAAATGTTTTCCAAATTATTACGATTACCGGTTTTATTTAGCACAAATTTACTTACAAATAATTTAAAATTTTTAATTGTCTGAGAAATGCTACTGCCTGCAAGATAATTCCACTTTTTTAGTCTGACACGAGGCTCCGCTAAAATTATGTAAAAAAAAAAAAAAAAAAAAACCCAAAAGACAAACAAAACCTCTATTCTTTTACTAATTTGTCTATTATTCAACTATGTAACATGCGGAGTGTAAGTACAACTAGTAGTTTGTGGACAAAGTGACAAAACGTCTTTCTTTACTAAAGATTAAAAAAGACTCTTAGACTAGTCTTCTTCTTTTATTAATTAGTAATCCAAGTTTTTAAAAAAAGTTGGGGAGTAATTTAAAAAAAAAAATTAGACAACCAAATTAAATGTTAAAAAAACAGGTTTTTTTAATTTTGACATCATTTATGTACTTTCGCTATTTCTTAAATATTTTGTCTGGCACAAGGATGAAGCATCCAGCGAGTCTTGAGTTAGAGTACGAGTACAATAACCTACGCGACTAGTTTGCTAACCATTGTCTCATGGAGAGATTTTTTTCTGTATCAAGTCTCACAGCTAAAATGAGAAATCTAACGAAAAACAATTAGTATCCTTAAAAACTAAAAGAATTTCTTTAAAGATGAAGAAGACAGTTTTATTAACTGAGTGATTGTGTTAAAATTTAAAAAATACGATGAAAATAAATCTCGAGATGACTAAGAAAGTTTTTAGTGGGAGGATCTGGACAAGTGTAAAAATAAATGATCAACTTTAAAATACAATTTGAATTTCAGTTATTCTATTTTCTTTTTAACCAAATTTGCATCATATTTTAATTAATTAATAATAAAAAAAAACAAGTTTGACTACTAAATAATACTTTTTAAAAATTTTGATTTGATAATAACGGCCCTGAAAAAACTGGTCACATGTACTAAATGTCTAAGCTTTGAATTTTAATTATATTGGTTTTCGTAGTAATTATTTAAAAATATTTCGCGTAAAAATACTCTTTTGATAATTTTAAAAGCTTAAAGAACCTTTTTCTACAGTAAAAAAAAAGGTCACATGGTCGGATACCCTTCCTTCCTAAAGAAAGCTGAGACAATTTTAAAACAATCGTGATGATCATTGACAGTTTTTTTTTAAATGTTTTGTTTTACTGTTTAAAAATAATATTGTGTTGTTTATAACATTTTTAAATATTTGTCAGTTTCTTTTAAACACGTTAATAATAGTCAAAGAAGAACATGTAAAACTAAACGACAATAAATTTGGGTTTTAAATAAGTTAGATTTACATCCGCCCATATAAAATTCGGTGTTTTTCTTTTTTTTTTTAACTAAAAAAAACTTACCAATATATATTTTTTTCTTTTTGCTTTAATTTTTTTTTTAACCCATGTAAATGACTAAGGTAACTTTTTTTTTTTACCCTCACCCAATGTTGAAGTCATGTCAAAAATATTAATTAATATTTCTATAATTTATTTATTTCATAAGTAATAAAAGATGTTTTGTTGAAGTCATTGTTGATTTGAAACATTAATTGTTTTCCTTAGAATAAAATTTAAAAGTAAATTTTTTTTTCGCTCTAGTCTAGTTATTTTTTTTAATAAATTCAATAAATTTCCCCTTTTTCCCCCCACTCACAAAAAATACGTTTATAAAAAAAAATAAAAAAAAAAATAAATTAATTTATTTATCAATTTAAATTTACGTCTTGCCCAGAAATTCGAGGAATTAAAAATAAGAGTAATTTATTTAAAATATGAATTTATAATTTATTTAGAGATTTATTTTCAGGAATGTTTTCTTGACTTGTATAACATTTTGAAAACAAGCTTAAAGTCCTATGTAATAGCAATGAAATAATTTTCTTATTTTTTTATAATAAAAGAAACAAATTAAAATAATAAAGGCTAAATCAATTTGTTTTATGTAGCATATAAAATAATTTTATTTCGTTTTACAAGTAGAGTACGAGTTGTTTTTTTTTGTTAATTTGATTTCATTTTTGATTATGTCATCTTGTGTTTACTTTGTGATTAAGTGCAGGGCATTGCGATATTGATGAGGACATTAATATTTTTTTTTGCTAATTGCGTGCAACTGTATTTATGAAATGACGATAGATATACACATGAAAAGCAATCTTTATTTTATAAATAAAACAAAAAATAGTAAGTAAATAATTCGTTTAAAAGAAGAAAAACGTTGACACTTTTTTATTTTTAGAGACGTATGGCATTGGAAAAAATACAAAATAAATGTCATTTTGGTAGGAAATTCGGTATTTTAAGAAAAGATTATTCTAGTTATTAACCTTATCAAACTAAAACAAAAAACAACACACACCCTCACCTTTAAATATGGTTATTCCTTTTAAATATTTTTTTTTTATCTTCAAACAGGAGCGGAAAAATAATACATCACTACTCACCGCTAAGACCGTAACTGACTGTAGTGTCAGGTGACATGAAAATAATGATTAACTCCCTTAGATAAGAAATACAATTACCTCCCTTAGAAAGTTGTATCCAAGCCTATCAGTAATTTGTATTACTGGGTATATTTTTAATACCCAATTAGTAAGCTACGAAACTGACCATATGAAAGGAAGCTCTCAATGACAATGGGATTTTCCTTCTTTTAAAATGGTCAATGATAGTGATCTAATAATAAGGATGTGATAGAAATATGATACATTGTTGTTTAACAGTAAACTCACTATTTTTTTTTTTATTGACACAGAAGAAGATAAAGATGTTCACCATGGAGAGATAAATAAATCATCAGTTTTTATCATTGTCAAAAATGACAATGACTGTAGCAGCCATTTTAGTTAGTAGGTACAAAGCAGTCACTCTTTCAGGTACTCTTGTTGCGGGTGGTATATTGGCCTGCAAATATTGAATGATGGAAGACAACAACAAACAAATCGAAGACTTCATTAAAAATAGATATATTGCCAAATTTATTGTCATTAAAGAAAAATACATTACTAAAATATGGTGATATTTCACTAGGCAAAAGATCTCTGTATATTCATGTAGAATGTGGAAAGGACAGTCTTGTAGTGTGTGGGCTCACTCACATCATACCAGCAGAAGTAGCCTCATGTTCACAGGAATAAAAACATATGCAGAAATAACACTAAAACATGTTTAAATTGTAAATTAAAATCATACAATTTATTTATTTTCATGGACTGGTGTGTGTGTATTTTTGGTTACAAATGTTTTAAGGTTGCATGTGATAAAAGGAAGAAGTCATTTTGTATTATGTCAAGCAATGTCCAAGAAAGAGAAGATGGATGTTTTGACCTTCCAACAGTTAGTGAAGAGACTGAATTCAGTATCTTTTAGCACAAAGTCCATTTTCTGGCAGGAAATGTTTTGTTGCATTCAGGGAGAACTTTTATTTTTGGTTTTATTTAGTTTATTTTAAATAAAGTTTTAATGTTATTTGTTTTATTTTATTTTATTTATGATATTCAGTATTATTATTATTTTATATTTTTATTTATTATTAATAATAATAATGTCCTTACAAGTGCAATGAAGAGTGTTGTCCTAAAAAGGACAGTTTTGTTGTGTGGTGAACAGTGATGTCCTGAAAAGGAGAGTTTATTGCATAATGTTGCTGCTGCTGTTGTTGAGGTCTGGTTGGAGCTTCTACTGCAGGCTGGCTGTGGCTGGAACAGATACTACACTTTGGCAGTGGAAGGCATTTCTTTTGTTTGTTTTTGAGGCTTTTTTTTATACTGAATCAGCACAACAACCGTGGCTAGTTTTTTTTAGGTGAAGCTTCTTCCAGTTGTTTTTTTAAAAATGTAGGAGTGCTGACAGGATAGGACACTCTTTTCTCTATCATTGTAATATATCAGTAACAAAATCGATGGATAGTGAGGAAAAGGTTTGTAGTCTGCCCAAATGCAAAAATAAAATATGAAAATAAAATATTGAAAAAAGAATTAAAATTAAGAAAAGGCATTTACTCTTATTAAAAACCCATCTCCTTTTCTCTCTCTCACTTTCTCTACCCTTCTCTCTCAGCTAATGAGAAGGTAACTCTCATATAAAAAGAGGTAGAAGAAAAGACTGAACAATTGCTGCAAAATGGAAGTTTGCTAGTCCAAGGTCTAGTTACTGTGACTAGAAATTTACTAAAATAATAGAGGCTCCTAGTATAACTTCCACTATAAAATTAAGGAAAAAGAAAAAACATCAGAAAATAAATAAAAGAATTTTGGTCAATCAAAAGAACAAAAAGACTTTTGATATTAGCTGAAACCAAGCTTGGCACTAAGTAGTCTGGAGCCTTTCAAACATACATATAAAGAGACAGCTGACAGACAGCAGCAGAAGAGACAGCCAGAAATTGATCTGTGTATTTTGCGAAGTGGTCATCAGTTTAAGACATTTTCCTGCCTTTTGTGAGGTCTGAGAATACACCACAGCTTGATGCTGTAACATGTTTCAAAAGTAACCACACTCCCAACAGCTGCCAGCAAGATGATGACTACTATCAAAGTCTGACTTGTAAACTAACAACTTCCCACCTGAAAGAAATTTTACCGATTGATTTACAAAGGACTCACTCCAATTGAAGTTAATTATATAAACATATATTTGTTTATATCTTTGATTCTCTTCATTTATTTCAAAGTTTTTGATAAGTATTATTAAGACCCTCTGGCACTTCTTCACAGATTAAGACAAATGAACTATACATATAATTAAGTAGATGTACAGTTGAATTGATGTTTTTAAGCAGCCAAGCCAAATTCTTCTGCAAGACATGGAATTTAACATAGTATAACTAGCATAATCATTTATATACAAGTATTGATAAGTTAGTTTACAAAACATCTTGATTTGGATGACTTTTAATGTTGAGGTTTATTTGCAAGTAATACAATTTTTTCATAAGAGAGTAAATGTATGCCAGAGTAGAAACAAAGAAGAACAGTAAAGAGTCAAACATTGCTTAGAAAGTTGTGGAGAGCCATGATTTCGCAAATGCTGCACATTAAAAGAAGAATAAAAAGAAAATCAAAACAGAAATGTTTTGCATCAATCACTGCAAGAGAGTCCCAGAAAATGCCAAGTGTAGGTAAATACAGGCAGTCTGAACCAAAACTGAAAAAACTTGGATCCCATGAGTACTGAAAATATACAAGCACAATTTTCAATAACGGCAAGCTATCAATTCCTTTCATTATAAACAGCCCTGAGATTATCTCATCCTTGTCAGAGAATACTAAGTATTTTACAATGAACTTTGTCTCTAACTCTACATTTTGATAACAAGGGCCATCCCCAACCTGACTCCACTCCACTCACAAATCACAAGCTTTGTGATATCTATATCTCTGCTCAGAATGTTTCCAGGCTTAACAGAAGCCTGGAAACATTGAAGGCTATACTGGTACAGATAAAATTCCTGTGGTTGTTCTTAAGAACCTTAGCCCAGAACTATCTCCCATCTTGGTAAAGCAGCTTAACTGCTGCCTGAAGGATAAATGTTTTCCCAGCTCATAGAAGGTGTCATTTATATAATTTAATGTATATGAAAGTATAGGATTTAAATCATATATATATATTATTCAACCAACAAAATCCCATCACAAGTTTTATTTGATAAACAATAATTACTAGGGCAAATACCACCAAAATACTTGGTGGATATTGTTGTAGACCTAACATGTGTTATTTTTAAACCATTTAGAAAATAACAATAATAACTCCCTTCACCACTCCTGCAAATTTGAGAAAAAGATTTTTGTGAGCTAGTGTGAAATTATTTTCTAAACAATTCATGTGAAATTAGATTTCAGATCCGCCTTACAGATATAAAAATGGAAGCATATTGCTTCTCGGAATTCAAAATAATTTCAGAGGTCAGTTTGATCTACACATGCATACATACATTCACACACACACACACAATAGGAGATGAGTCAGTAGCTGCTGACTAAGGCTTGAAACATTAGGCTGACTGTCATAAAGTAAGTTTATCCTCACATTTCACACCGCTCTAGGAACACTTAATTACTGGATAAAACAAACTTCACTGGAAGGAAAAATTGGACATTTTTGTTGCTATTGTATATTTTCAATAAGAATATGTGTTATTTTAATTGACATTCTGCTTTTATCTTTCTTTCTTACATATGCAGGCTAAAAGCAACATGCACACACAGGGATAGGAAGACATCTCTCATCAAGACATCTATCATCACCACCTCTCATACCAGAAACCTAATGGTTTTATTAACATTTAGGTAGGAATTCATTTTTGCCAACAGTCCAGAAAGAAGCTCAAGACTCACTAACAAATGCAGAAAATGAACAATGAGACATTAAAAGAATATAAGGAAAATTTATTTCTTTTAAAAATTTTGCCAACAATCCATAAAGGAGTTCAAGGCTTAGTAACAAATACAGAAAATGAACAATGAGACATTAAATTAACATAAGGAAAATTTATTCCTTTTATTTGCCTGAAGAAGGTCACAAGACCAGAAACCCATGTAGCAGAAATATGAGGAATAAAAATATATATATATATATATATATATATATATATATATATAAAACAAATCCACATTATAATCATAAAATTTGCAGTTTCTCTCTTCTTTTAAAATATACATTTTCACTCGTTGGAACAATTATAACCTTTCCTATATATATATATATATATATATATATATATATATATATATATATATATATATATAGTTGTCCTATTCTTGACAACTGACTGGTCTTACAGCCATATCATGTTGAAACATTGGTTCACTGAATTTAAGCAACATTGAGCCTGGTCACTGCCTAGATGGGTAGCTTCTTGGGAATACCAAGTGCTGTAAGCTTGGATGTGCAGGTAGTGTAATGAATAATGGCTCAAGCTCCAATTCCAGTAGGGTTCATTATATTAACTGATGTGCATATACCTTTGGGAAATGTATGAATCCACCACTTCTTCCCCAGCTATGTGTTAATTAGTAAGACTTGTATCAGTAAATCATCATTATCTCCAAAAATTCTTACAATCTTAAAATATTTTATGGCTTTAAATAACCTGCAATAGGTTGATAAGCCATAAAAATCCAATCAATCCTGACTATTGTGTATGTACATGTGTGTGCATATGTACATGTATATAAATTCAATTTTAGAAAAAGGGATAAACCTTCATGACCGCCTATAACACTGGTGTTGAAGAGTCATTAACACAAAAATACCAACCCAACCTTAAACACTGGTAATCCATTTTCTTCTAAGAGTTAATGTATTTCTATAGTAAAATCATTTATGAAGCCTTTATATAGAAAAAATCACATTTCTAAAATTCATTTACAATACATTTCTATAGTAGAGATTATTAATAATGCATTTCTATAATAAACATAAAATGTAAAATTTTTGCCCATTGCACAAAATGAACAAAATATTTTCTTCTAATTCCACTGAACCTGTTTTCTCTATTTCAGATATTTCAGAGCTGCCTGTCGAGCAGAAGAACTCCTTAATGAAGAGGAGCAAATGGCTAATCCAAAGATGCTCATATCAACCACCTTATTCTACTTATATGTTAAACTATGTATTTACAGATTCTTGATAGAATACAAAGAAGAAACTGCAATGTTATTGGTCCTGACCTGGCATCTCAACTTCAGTCACATTCCCACCACAGTAGCATAGCTTTTTATGCCCTTTTCTATAAATATTTTCATGGTAATTGTTCTGATGAACTTTCCTCAATGCTACCTAGACTTTCCTAATTTAAGTGCAGTACTAGAAAAGCAGCAACATCTTATCATTTTATAGTTGAAATGGCTAGATGTAATCATAAGGTATATGCTAGTTTCTCTGTGAATTTCCTATAAATACCTTTATAGTAATTATTCTAACTGCAAGGTCTCATCATTTTGCAGATAAAATGGCTAGATGTACCCATAAGTTCTGAGCTAAAAACTTTTTTTCTCACACCTCACTTGTTGAACTCTCTTTGGGGTTTTTGCTTTCCAGCCAATTCTTCAAAAATTTAAATGCAATGCTAATTGTTATTTTCTGTTTTCTTGTTCTTTTATTGTTCCCTGTTCTTAATAAAGTTTTCTTTTTCTCATATTTTCTCACATTCAGTAACCTCTTATGTCTTAGTGGCTTTATTACCTTGCATTGGGTGAAATGATTAAAATAAAAACAAAAACTGTATTTTATTTTTGGTGATTAAGTGCCACAGTATTGTACTAGTAAGTCAGTACTATGGGTTCAACAGTTGAAGACATTTTTAATTGATCCAATTTAATAATCAATATCCAAGAAGAGTTATAGAGAGTGTGAAATAATAACACCCTTCACACACTCACTTCAAATTTGGAGGACTGAGGAATAAGAAAGAAAGAATTTGTGAGCCTATGTGAGATATTTACCTCTCACAGAAATTAACGAGCCTTTGTAAATTTTTTTTTGGACCACTGAAAACTTTGTCTTCACAAATTAACCAGTCAGCCAAAAAGAAGAAGAAAAGAAAGTAGTGAGCCTACACAAAATTCCTTTTGATATAAAATGAGGAGAACAATTAATTTAATCAGAGAAAAGTGTTTGAAGTCATGTAAAATGTTTTGTTTTAGTTCATTGTGACCAGCGTTGAAGTTCTCACCAGTGTAAAATTACTTGCCAATTAAATTATCGACCTCTAAGCAGTATACGGAACTTCAAAGAATTTTCTCTCAACAATCCAAGAAAGATAAGTATGAACATCTTCTCTTCATGACAATATATTAAAACATGGATTTTAAAATTCTAATTTATTTTCCTGACACTAATTCAAGCATGTAATTTTGTGAATAAATTTCTCATCTTTTGTTAAAATCACCCATGTGTTTCCTCATCGTTCATTAATTTTCTTGGCATGGGTAAATCAACTGTTCATTTTACCTACTAAGCCCAACACTACTATAGAGTCATATGTAATGGTTATTGGGAACAAGGCTGCACTAAAAAGAATGCAATTTTTTGTATATTTATTGTATATATTTTTTAAGTTAATAAATATTTCATATGCTCCAATAACTTTCCAAGGAAAACCTTTCTTTACCTCAGGGTACAGGTAAAAGTTGAATGGTTGATTTTGTTTAGCAGCATATCAACACCTCTATGGGTTATTTTTGTGATGTCAACGAACACCTGTTGCCACTTTCATAATGCTTGTTGTAGTAGAGCCTTTGTAATTGCAGATACAACTATAGTACGCTGTTGAATAATACTGGTGTCAGACGCCTTCGAATATCACTTGCATTAATAGTACTTGCTTGATAATACTATCACTTGCATTAATAGTACTTGCTTGATAATACTCACTCGAAGTAACCACCATATAGTGATCTGAATAGAGAAATAGTATAGTGAAAAGAGTAGAGAATAGCGGTCCATATAATAATAGAGGAAAGAGTAGAAATAGTAGATCAATCTGTAACAGAGAATTGGAACAGCCAAGAAAAGACTCCAAGTTGATTGTAGGTGGTGCTGGAAGCACTAAGAGTTACATCCTCTTCCACAATAGGCTGTTGAGAGAAGACATTCTACTTAGAGTATGGTGGTGCTGACTATTTGCATATGAACAATACTATGCAGGTATTAGCCAATAGTCAGCATGGGTCTGGGAAAGCTATATAACACCAGTGTTTTTCGCAGTCAAGAGAGGTGTTGCAGACATGTGAATTCCAGACGAACACACAATCTAGACGTCATGTGATTTCCTATATATGCATATCCTCTATAGTCACATGTTCCACTTAATTCAATAATGAGATCACCTGTGTTTACACTCTGGTGATCTATGTTCAAACTCAAGTGTAGGCAGTGACACTTTATCCTATATAACAGTTATTAATGCTGAAATCTAAATATTTTTAACACAATTTTATGCCTTCAACTAAATATATTTTGAATATAATTGTATGCCTTCAACTAAATATATTTTGAATATAATTGTATGCCTTCAACCACAGATAAAATGTATTGGTCATTTTACTATAAAATGTATTGGTCATTTTACTATAAAATGTATTGCTGGTCATTTTGCTTTAAAAATGAATTTTTGGTAATTTTACTATAAATAGGTATTGTTTCTGTCTATATTTCTGAGATGAGGTATTATGTACACTATTTACATTGCTCAGACTATCATCTTCATCTTTGTTGCCATATATATCATAACGTTTCGGCTGTTGTATGCTCTGGCCTTCTTCAGGTGGTTGGAATATCAAACTGAACCCTTTATTTCACTCACTGGGTCAAGGACACATGGCACAGTGGATAAAAGCATTAGTTAAATCCAGTAACAGGACCCAAAGAGTGTGAGTTCAATACCTGTTTAAGGCGGTGGAGAACTTGGAGAGGGGAATTAACAGGAGATAACTGATAACTGACATCCATTAGACATGGCACATGGAACTAAAATAGTCTACCCCAGCGAGCGAAATAAAGGGTTCAGTTCAACATTCCAACCACCTGAAGAAGGCCGGAGTGTACAACGGCTGAAAAGTTGTGATAAATATGGCGACAAAGATAAGGATGATAGTCCGGGCAATGTAAATAGTATAGGTATTGTTAAATTTTTTATATAAAAATGTTATGCTGGTATTTTTACTATAAAAAATTATTTTTATACTTTCATAGTGTTTTGTTTTTGTTTGGGGGTTCTTTATTTGCCCATAGCTGGGGCCCTAACAGGTGCTACCACCTTGGGTCAGGATGAATTTGGGAACAATAGTAATTAAGAGGTGGTTCCTCAAAACCTCTAATCTCCCAATCAGAGGCCTTACTGCTGGATGTAGTTTATCGCCATACCCAGGACTATCAGGTAAAAGACTATCATATAATAATATCAGTCTATTCATATCTATTTATTGATAACTAGTACTTGACATCATAGAGATGGCCACAAAGTAAATGTCCAGTTTATTACTTTATCAGATAAAAAACAAAATAATGGCCACCAAAACTGAATTCAGGTGAAAATGGCACAAATGTAAAGAAAGGAAAAAAATGGTATGACTAATTTTTCAGCAAAAAACAGTTCATTTTTTAATTCCTAAAGAAATCAGGTAATTATAAGATTTTATTAAAATTTTCAGAAATTAATTTGGTAATAAATAAAAATTATTTAAAATTTTTTTATCTTTTTTATTTTGTCAAAATATTTTTAGGTTTGTTATTGAATTAAAATATACATGTACATACACACAAAATTTGAATTAAAGTGAATTAGACATCTGTATTGAGAGGGCTAATTTCCATTGCTGTCTGGTAACAACCCCTGGATAACAGGAAAAGAGTATAAGCTAAAATGTGTAACTTTGAAATCATTTTTATGATGCCTTCTCTATTTAAACTGAATATATTTTTCTAATAAATGTAGGGTTTTTGTTATGGTAACTAACCCACACATACATGTACTCTCCCAGCTAGGAGCAGTTACTGTCTTTTGAAGAGGGAAGTTTCCAGCAGTCAGCTCTGACAGTCAGACCAAACATTCTTGCTGTAACACTCTCGTTTGTATATGTTTGTATTACTGTTTCTGTTAATATATTTGTTTAAATCAATTCCTCTCTTTGTGTCTTTATTTCTGGCCCTGACATGGCCACAATAGTTTTATACAGATAAACAATTTAGATGCAAAAATAAAGTATTATATCATCAGCAAAGTGAGAGGTACTGTTGACCTAGTCAAAATGATTAAGAGTAATGTAGATACCACCAAAATGAACATTTTTCTCTGAAATGAAAGCAAAAAAAATCACTATCTCCTGTTTTAAGATATTTGCCAAAAGTCTGTGTATTACTCAATTCAAACAGAATTTTCAATACATATTCATTATGAATTGTATACTGAATAATTTATTTTATTAGAAAACTTTGTGGAAATATTTTTTGAATGTGTAGTGGAAAGTTTGGTGGTTACCATTTATTTAATGGTATTGACAGCCCAAATCAATCCATACAATTTTTTACTCTACAAATATGTTAAGCAAAACAACAAGAAGCATTTGTGATAAAAGACAAAAGGCAAATATTTGAATAACAAGTAATTTTCAGTATATTTTTGTAATGAAAATATTTTACAAAAATGTAATGGATTTTTTTTTTTAGGTGAAATCTTGTTAGTTTAATTTATGTTGAACTCAAGTTTGGTGAAAGATTAAATTTTGTTAATGAGTTCTGATTTGAAAGGATGTTTGTTAGAATCTGTTATTGAAGATTCTGTAAATCAATTGCAAGAAAAAATTTACATTTGCAATTTTGTGATCAAAGAAGTTATCTACCTTTGATTGTTTTGTGTAATACAATGTTCTCAAATGTTGAGAAATAAAGTTGATTTGTTAGCAGGAATTTGTTTAACTTCTGCATAAGGAATTTGATGAGTGAATGGGAATAGAGTTCACTGGTGAGTTTTGGTGAGTGAGTGAATATCGTTAAGTTTGTATAATGTTCGTATGGACAAAAACTTAAGATTGTGTGATGTGGAGTTTAGTTGAAATTCGTTTGATGTCACAATGCTCACTGGTGATTGTGAATGAGTTTCTGTTTTTATTTGCTTCGGGTGGCTTGCAGAGACTTGGCGCGAACTTGGATTTCAGTCACGATCTGTAAAAATTAGTTAAGTGTAGGTGGATAGTCACACCTACTTGTATATTTATTAACCAATGATGGTTCAAGATTTTTTTGAAAGTGTATGAAATTGAAAGTGTTCTGTGATTCACTTTTTGCACAGATTTGATCAAATTATTTTTAGGTATTGGGTAATGTAGAATTTGGGTTCTACAGTACTTTTTTACAGTTAGATAAAGAAGAATCGCTGAAGACGTTAATTCAGTAAAAATTTATGCGATATCAAGTCTGAACATATGGAAAATTTGTCCAGAATCTTGTCAAAAATAATTCAATAAAACTTAAAAGATAATTATTTTCTGTCCTTGCATAATTTAATAGAACACTTTATTTTCTTTCAGATTGGAGAGAAAAAAAAACTCAACACTTAAGATTTATATTTTTTTAAAAATTACTTGTAATTTTTCAGTGCAATTTTGAAAGTCATCCTGACAGATTTTTATTAAATAAAAAAAGACATGATATGAAAAACTGAAAAGTTTTAAAGTTTAATGTCATTTTCAAGTATATACTTTTTCCAAAAAAGTTTTAATTTTTTTTTATTTTAACAACTTTTAGATTACTTTTGGTATGGATGTTCAAAAAAGAAATAATTTTGAATTACTTCCTTTGACTACTTTTTCCTATCAGGAGAGCAATATGATATATAATTCAGTAACTCTTAATTTCAAAATAACAAAAAAAAACACACACATTGGTTACAATTAGATATTTTATGACATCAAACTGGTAAAAAAATGATAAAATGTCAAAGCAATATATTAAACTCAAAAGTATTATTTCATTAAAAAAATCTACTTCTAATACAGTATAAAAAATAAAATTATTCATTCTAGGTTTCATAAAATCATATAGAATAAAAAATTATAATTCTTCAAATATTGGTTATATAAGGTAAAAGATAATTTGGAAATGTTTAACCTTTGTGCCCACAAAAAAGGATAGTTATTCCATTGACACTGCTTTTGACTTCCTTGACAATGTTTATTGTTTTAAAAAGCAATGATTAGAATTTTAACAAAATCAAAATATGAAAGTGGATTTATATATATTCTTTATTCTTGAGAATTAACAATAGTTCATTTATATATTTATGGATAAAATATTTGTTTTCATAATAATTTATAAAATGGTAAAAAATAAATATTACATTTTAATTGGTTTACAATTACATATTTTGATAATTTTGTAATTTTTTATAAATTTTTGAATAAAAAGAATTCTTTTCAAATTTATTTCTTTATAAAATGGTAAATAATAAATATTACATAGTACTTGGTTCATATATTTTATAATCTTGTAAATAAAAATTGCTGAGGGAGTCAAAAGAGCATACAGTAATAGCTGTGTCTAACCGTCCTTTTGTTTGACAACTTTTTTTTGTGAGCACAAAGGTTAAATATTGCAAATAATTTATTTTTTAAACATAAATACCATTGTCTTGTTTATTGCAATACTAGCGTTCGGCATTTCTTTAATTTTCATTTTTAATTTTTCGCGCGCTTTTTAAGTCAGGGCTGTGATTATTTATTTATTTTTTTAACTTTTGCCCCCACAGGCTACCGTGCGTAAATAAACATTATTATTTTTAAAGTTACTTTTATTTAGTTTTAAGTAAAAAGTAAATTACTTTTTACAAAATCCAGTTAATCATTAAACTTACTAAATAACTTCGAAACGTCTCTCTAGGATAAATATTGGATTTTAAAGAGATTTTTAAATTTATTGTTTTTGTTTACATTTTTCGCTTATGATAGCTGTTAGTGCTCGATGAGTCGATCAGTGGCGACGAGTGAATGGGCCGATGTTTTTGAAAAATGCCTAATGTAATGCATTGAATGACAATATTACAGAAAATTGATGATTGTTTTATTAATTGCCCAATAAATAGATAATGTTCTCGTTATTTTAGAGAAAGAAAGTAAAAAAGATATTCCATTTCACTTGATCATCATCATCACTATCATCAATCATCATTATCTGTAAACAAGTAGTTGTATCCGACTTGCTGATGTACGTTAGAGTAAGAGAGAGGGGGAAATTGAAAGAGAGACGAAAACAGAAAGCAAAAGAGAGAGGATTGAGAAGAGAGTAAAATAGAGAGATAGTGAAAATAAAGAGAGAGAGAAAGATACAGACATAGAGTGAGTGAAAATGAAATCGTAAGTGACGTAAAAATAGAATAGCATACAACGTGAAAGAGAGCTATTGTAAATGTGAATTTTTGACTGTATCATTTCTGTCGGTGTTACTTGTTACTCGATTGCCTTAACTATTGTCCGTTGGTTTTCTTGATCGCCAAATCAGCCGAAAAAAAAAAAGTTAGAACGAAGATTGGGAAAAAACTACCCACAACACAAAGTAACGTCCAGTCAACAACCAACAATAATAAGCGCTTCTCTCGGAACTATTTAAAAAAGAAAGTGCGTGAAAGAAGAAAATTTGTGAAAGTTTAAAATTGCTCTCTTGTTTTTTTCTTTTATTGAATCTTTATCAGTGACTTGCGTAGAGAGAGAGAAAGAAAGACAACGGTAACCAAAAACAACTGACTTATATCACAAGACCGCAAATAAATATCCTTTTCTAAGCGATTGATACGCACAGAAAAGCGAGAGAAAAGAAAGCGCAAATCTGAGCTGAAAGGCGATTATTGTCAAAGTGCGCAAAGGATTTTTACGCTTTTTCCAGTCACACGCGGTAAGTAATAATAATCTTTCTCCGTCGATAAATTTGTGTTTTTTTTATTACAAGAAATATTCTATAAAAAAATAATTATATTATTTAATATCATTATTCATTCCAACTCTTTTTTTAAATTGCAATTCTAAAAGACAACAGGTTTGTTCTGTTGTTTTTTCTGAAATGAAGTTGAACGTTCAAAGTACATAGCAGTAGTAGTGATAAACAAATTCTGTTTAAAAACGAGAACAGATATTCAGACATTTCTTTTCTACCAATTCCATTTTCTTTGGTTAGTTAGTGAGTTGCAAAATAAATTTCTAAGGCTAAGTAATGAATTCTCTCTTTCGTCTCTAAGATCTTCTCTGCCATTTTATTGAACTTGTTATAGAAAATATTTTCCCATGAGCCTTATATTTTCTTAAAAGATGTATTGATGCGATGCTTTCATTATGAAAAAAATATTTCATTCTTACAAGAAAAGTAAATAAATTCGTTAAGTAAGCATTTTTTAAATTTATAAGGTTTTATTTTTTTAAATTAAAAATACATTGATTTTTCTTTTCCAGTCACGAAAAAACGAAACAAAAAAAAAAAAAAAAAAAAAATTTTCATAAGACTTGTAGTGTAGTTTTTAATGATTTTTTTTTTGTTAAAAAAAATTCACTGATTTCTTACTTGCATACAATTGATATTGAATTTAATCTCAATTTCTTGACTTGCTTAATTTGTATTTTTTTTAAATGTACACTTTTTATCTTTATTGTCCAATGTGCATTCATTTTATTTTTGACTACCTGTTGTTTGCAGGATTAATTAACTAATTTTTTTAAGTTAATTAATTAAATTCATTCTCCCCCGATAATGAAGTTGAATTGAAATTTATGTTCATAATGAAATAATCATTTCATTTCTTCATTATAATTTTATTTTTAATTTAGTGCAAACCATGTGGCCAATTTTTTTTCCACATAACAAAACTTGTTGACATCATTTCACCATGGCTTTCATTGAAAAAGAGGAAAACATTAACTACAATCATTACAATTGAATTACATCATGATTTTATTTAGAAACATTTTCCCCAATGACACATGCCAGAGTAATTTTTTTTTCTATTACAAACACACTTTTATGACGAAATATCTTCCTGTTCATTCCCACGTAATTGTCCATTAACAAAAAAAAACACACCTGTGTTCTGTACAATTTTTACATCATGGGTGTTTTTGTTAGTAAAGTTAGTACCCCGGCGAATATGTGATAGCGTGGTAGTTAGATGTTGGATCGAATGGAGAAGAATGTTTTTTTTTTTTTTTTTTGTGTGTGTGATGATTGGGGGAATTGTTAGAATGAATGGGTCGCGAGTCTGAATAAGTGTAGGATAGTCAGTGTTGATCAGTCTTTCCCTATTTCCTCTCGGCCTTGTACCGCATTAACATATAAATGTTAAAAATAAACACACCTGTGTTCTGTACGACTTCTGACCCAAGTTAGACAGTTCCGGATAAATCCATCACATCGTTTAATTGTGAAATAAATGGACTAGAGAGAGATATACAAAAAAACAAAATCAACGTTTTTTACATTTTACTTTTTTACACGTTTTGGTTTTAATCCATTCTTTATCTTTCTGTACGGTACTACTTCTTTGCGTCGTGTACCTTCAGAAAACGGGTTATTATGCCTCTCCACAACTTCCTATCCCTTGTAGCAATGTTTGTCCCCTGACCATCCCTCCATGTTCTTGTTTTGTTTTGTCATCCATTTACACAAACTATGTTACTCGTTGTTACCCTCTACTCGTCTTGCATTCGATATGTCCTGGGAGTGCCAAATTCTCCAAGTCCCCTTTCCTCAGAAATTTAAACTGGCTCTTTTTGAGTCTAAGTATGATTCCGTTCATGGTATCATCAGTGTTTTCTGTAGAATTACATCTTTAAGTTAACTCTTCATTTGCAAAGAAATTGTCCAGAATTCAATGCCATCTAGATGAACTGATATTAACAATTAGTTAAGTACTCATATTTTTGTTTCCAACAAAATTTGTCTCAGTTTTTTTTAATGCTTTCCTTAATTTCTGGAAGCATCTTTCGTTGTTCCAATATGTCTTCGGATTTCTGTGTCACCAATAATAAATCATCCTGGGTATGACCATAGGTATACCTCACCCTATGTCGTTAATTGGTTCCAGGGGTCACGACTTAGGTTGAAAAACAACTTAAGTCGTAATAACCACACTATAAACTGTAAATAAGCACTTCTCATTGCTTATTACAGTATTTATGATCTGTACATACAGAGTTCTGAATAAAATAATTAATATCCATCTTATCTTCCAGCAATTTTAGTGTTTTGACGTTTCTAATATTTTTAATGGCTGATGTAAACTCGAGTAAAACGACCTAATATGAGTTTTATTTTTCATATAATATTTAAGAAAAACTGATGTATCTTCGAAAATGACTTAACTTGAAATTTTTTTTTTAGGTGGGTCTACCAGGAATTTGATTTATGTTTTTGTTTATTTCTTTTGATATAATTCCTGAAGCCTCAATTACAACACGTAATTTTGTCTTGAGATTCTACATTTCATTGATTTCTATCTCAAGGTCCTTGTAATTAGTTTCTAAAATGTTTTCAAAGATGTGTTTTTTATCAGTTGGGGCTGCAACATCTATCTATGCATTTCTTGTTCCAGTGTCTTTAATGCAGCAATGCCATTCTCTGATCATAAAGATTGCATTTCTTGCTTCAGCATCATTAATGAAGCCACACCATTTCCAGATCATAAAGATTGCCTTTCTTGTTCCAGTGTCTTTAATGAAGTCATGCCATTTTCTGATCATAAAGATTGCAATTCTTGTTCCAGTATCTTTAATGAAGCCCCAACATTCTTGTCCTATTTCTGGTCTAATTCTGCTACCACTCTATTTGCCTGAATGATGATGACAGACTTAGTTATGGCTCTGTAAGCCTGCATACATTTGCACCTGGCTTCTTAGGCAGTGCTAAGAGGATGAAGAGATACTACCATCTTCTAGTATGTTACCATTGTCGTATATTTAATTTATTATTTATATAATTTTGTCTATCCCAAACTTGACTAAAACTGACAGCACCTCTATCACAATATCATCTGCCCCTGGTGATTAGTTCCTGTTCATCTTGGCCAATCCAATCTAAACTCAGACTTTAGCATTTCAGGTTCTTACCTGTTTTTGTGTATTGTGGACTTCTGTTTTTCATTGTGGAAGGGTTCTCCACTGTATCTGTCATATAATATACTAACTATATCTAAATCATTGAAGTCACTACAATGTTGTTAAACAATTTATTTCTTATTAACACTATTTATATTTGGACTATTGTCCTCATTTTTATTGTTGTTATCACAATATTTCAGCCATTGTGGCTTCCAGCCTTCTTCAGGTGTTTTTCAATCTAGGTAGCTTACAGGGTATTCTGAATTGAACACTTTATTTAATGTACAGGGGTAGATTGTTCTACTTCCACTGCTCATGTCTAGGGATATTGCCTAGTTTTTATTTTATTTAGTACTGTTCAGTTATTGTTCACACATTTCCATTGAGTGCAAATACACAGTGCCTGCTATAGGGATTGAACTCACATATATAAACAGTGTAAATAATAATAACTCCTCATCCCAGAAATTCAGAAAAAAATGTCTTCTTTTTTTTTCAGTTTTTGGTTAAATGGTCTTTTGTACTCACCACCATACAAGTCTTTATTTGCATATGTTTCTCTCCACACTCTTTCTGCGTGTCTGTCTATCTCAGGCATGAGCAACCTGTTTTGAACAGTGGGCTGCATGAGATTACAGTACATCATAAGGCAAGCCACACTACTAAAAAAAATCAAAGTAATTTCTCATTTCCATATTGCTCATTTCATATTGCAGCCATTTTCCAAAATGTACTGCTGGTAATTTTTTATTTATTTTTTCAAAAATGCATTGCTGATAATATTTTTTATTTTTTTAAATGCATTGCTTGTAATTCTTTTACTATAAAAATGTATTTTCATACTTTCATAGTGTTTTGACACCAGTTTGGGGGTTAACTATTTGCGCATAGTTGGTATATTAACACTTATGATCTTCCTTAGTAAAAATCGCCAATGGTCTAAAATACTGTCAATGTTAACTTCAATAAAATCTTATAAAATTCAAGAAACATTGGACTTAATCATTGTTTATGTATGTGATTATGCATGAGAGTGTGTGAGTGAACAAGTGAGAATGAAAGGAAAACACATTTTAATAAACATTATTTTTCCTCATTTCCATTGAGTGTAAGTACCAACTGCCTATTACAGGGATTGAACTCACAAATATAAATAGTGTAAATAATAATAACTCCTCATCCCAGAAATTCAGACAAAGATGTCTTCTTTTTTTTTTTTGCAGTCTTTAGTTAAATGGTCTTTTGTACTCACCAACATACAAGTCTTTATTTGCATATGTTTCCCTCCACACTCTTTCTGTCTGTCTGCCTGTCTGTCTATCTCAGGCATGAGCAACTTTTTTTGAACAGTTGGATGCATGAGATATAGTATATTATAAGGTGTGCCACACTACTAAAAAAAAAATATCAAGGTAATTTTTCATTAAAGATACTGCAGTTATTTTCCCAACCATGCGCATCAGCATCTGCCTTAGAAATGAGGAAAAGATGATTTTTTATTCTTTGGAGAAAAGATTCCTTCTATAATTAAAAAAATCTTGGTATATTACTATCACTGATAACAGTTATTAACACATGCTGCTGCTGCTGCATGTGATTTGTTTCTAATTTATTCATTTGTATATACAAAAATATTTGTAAAAGAAGTATATTTATTCTCTAGAGAAAAATAATTAACATTGATGTTTCCTCTTTCTGAAGCAAAAGATGTTTACACATATGATCTTTCTTAGTGAAAATCGCCAGTGATTACAAAATTCAAGAAACGTTGTACTTAACCATTGTTTATATATGTTGTTATGTATGAGAGTGTGTGAGTGAACAAGTGAGAACAAAAGGAAACAGACACCATTTTAATAAACGTTATTTTCCTTAATTAGGTGTGCCATTCAGAAAGCCAATTGAGCCACATCTGCAATCTTTATGATTAGTTTTTATCAGATTATATCAGTTTATATTATGATCAGTTTATATCAGATTATATCAGTTTTTATTCAATATCTTGTTAAATGGCTTCATTAAAGACACTGGAACAAGAAATGCAATCTTTATGATCAGAGAATGGTGTGGCTTCATTAAAGACACTGAAACAAGAAATGCAATCTTTATCATCAGAGAATGATGTGGCTTCATTAAAGACACTGAAACAAGAATTTAGCACAAGAAATTACAATTACATTAAATAATAATTACAAGAATAATAACAGTAAATAATCTTAAAATATTTGAATTATCTGATGAATTATAATTCTTAAGTTAATTTTTTTTAATCATTTCGCCTCAATCATAAATAAGTGTAGCAATATCAGTTTTCATCAATATCTTGTTAAAGGAAATATCCGAAAGAGTTTACAGAAATTATTTTGACAGTTATTGTCTTGATAAAAAAAGGTCAGCTGAGTGAACCCCCACCCTGCAAGAACCATGTCAAACAACCCTGACAAAGAATGTCAACTGAATGGTGTGGACTTCATGAATGATTTTGGGGGATGAAAGTTGACAGGAAAAGAATGCTGATTATTTATAAGATGGTGGTTCCTAGCAGCCTAAAAGATTGAGGACCTTTTGCCATGACAAGGAAGGTGCACACCGATTAGACTATTAGCCCCTCACCCTATCTCACTCTGCCTCACTTGTTTACAGCCAGCACTTATCAGAAGGTTACAACTGAATAAAATTTGCCAATTGCTATATATAAATGCAAGTCATTATTTAAAGAAATGAGACAGTACACATGATAAAATTAAAAACTGACATTGTTTTCCATTTCATTGAAGCAGATGTTAAAACATGAGAGCATTATTCTATCTTTCACTGAAACCAAATAGCGTCTCTGATATGTCTTTTCCTTGTGATCAAATTGGCAGGGTGTAATGTATGTGCTAGCTAACTTACAAAGGAACAATCAGAATTAAAATAAAATAATAATAGATAAGAAACTGGATCACAACAAATCAGTGGAAGATAAAATAGGAAAAAAAGAGTTAATCATTGATCCTTTTAAGACAAAGATAGAGCAAAAGGAAAAAAGAGAAAAGGAACGACCCATGCAAGTCTAATGACTCCTGAGCTCATCTTTTTCTTTGGTGACAATGTTTGTGATTGGCTTCTTTTATATTGTCTTTTAGATTTTTGCAGGGATTTGTTTTGTAGGCCAGATGTGATGTTCAGAGCTCCTGCACAGATCACAACATTTTTATTTTGGGTTTGGCTTTCTTAGCACTCACATCTTGCCAACATGTAGAATGAATCCAAGAGATTGAATTTGCAGTGAAGTATAACAATAATAATAGGAGACCCAGGCAAATCGATCAGATATTTGTGAAAAAACATGTTAAAGACACCTGTCTTCTGATAGATGTTGCAGCCCCAGCTGATAAAAAACACATCTTTGAAAACATTTTAGAAACTAATATTGAAATTATTAGATAGATAAATCAATTGCCTCCCTTTGTAGGGGTTGTTATCACCAGCCCCTGAGTTTGGCTGAAAGTAGCCTATCACGGTCTCTTTTTTCCTGTACCACTGATGAGTCAACAAAGACAAATTTAGCTCCGTAAAACTCAACCAACAGCCACATTGTATCCAGAAATGGAGCATCCAAGAACACAACGTAGGAACAAGGATATCCTGAAGACGAATATATTCTGACATTGCAACAAAAATGAGAAGAACTGTTAACTGAACAAACTTTACTGCCATTAGTTAAGTCCTCGCAAAATTCACTGTTTTTTTACGATTTTTAAACCCAGTTTTTCTATCTTCCCTTTTCTTTCTTCCTCTTTCTGATATAAAGCCATTTTTTTTTCCACTCAAGTTTGATGTTGTCCGGTTTTCTCTCGCCGTGTCGTGTCAATGCTCTTTTCACCTTTATTTTCTACAAAGGACAAATTATTGGTCACAGAAATTCAAAGGGTATAAAAAGTAATTACAAGGACCTCAAGATAGAAATCAATGGAATGTAGAATCTCAAGACAAAATTACCTGTTGTAATTGAGGCTTCAGGAATTATATCAAAAGGAATATAAACAAAAACATGAATCAAATTCCTGGTAGACCCGCCTAAAAAAAAAAAAAATCCTACTCATGGATGCATCTTACATCATGCAAGACTTACGGCCACATCATGTTGAAACACTTGTTCCTGTACAATCAAGCGAAGTTAAGCAATGTTGAGCCTAGTCAATACCTAGATGGGTGCCCACTTGGGAACACCAGGTGTTTTAAGCTCGGATGTGTGGGTGGTGTAATGGAAAATGGCTCAGAATTGTTAATCAGAGAGGCGAGTTCAATTCCAGTCACGTTTGTTATATTCCCTTACACACAAATATCCTTGGGAAAGGTATGAATCTGTCTCTTCTCCATCCCCAGCTATAGGTTAATTAGTAAAACTTGTATAAATAAACAATTATTATGTAAAAAAAAAAAAAAAATTCTTACAATCTAAGAATATTTTCTTTAAATAACTTGTAAAAAAGCCATAAAAAACAAATTAATTAATCACATCTTATGAAGATTTCTTTCTATGCAGTGACCGCAATTACATTTTTTTTTCCTCCGTGACTGTATGGAACCTTTTTTGTTTGCATCTTCTGACGCCAAATAATTTGCCAGCTCTGGAAGTCTCTGATTGAGACATGGGGGCAACTCGTATTTACACAAAGCAAAATCGAATCACAATAACAATAAATAAAGCTAAAAGTAAATTGATCAGAAATCATGAGTTATATTTAAAATATGGTGATAAACGATATTACTAGAGGAAATTAATTAAAATTAATTAAGTTAATGATAATGTTCTTAAATTGACAAATAAATAGACAATCCCCGTATTTTAAGGAAAGAAAGTAAAAAAGATATTACAATTACATTTCAATATTTCATTGGATCATATCACCATTTTTAAATTGTCATTATTAAAACAGATGACTTGCTGAGAGTAAGAGAGAGAGGGGGGAAATGAGAGAGAGAGAGAGAGAGAGAGAGACGAAAACAGAAAGCAAAAGAGAGAGGATTGAGAAGAGATTAAAATAAAGAGAGATAGCGAAAATAAAGAGAGAGATATATATAAAGACACAGAGTGAGTGAAAATGAAATCGTAAGTGACGTAAAAATAGCAGTACAACGCGAAAGAGAGCTATCATAAATGTGAATTTTTGACTGTCATTTCTTTCGGTGTTACTGTTAGTGTTACTGTTCTAGTGTTACTCAGTTACTGTTACTTGTTGTTACCCGACTGACTGTCTTTGGTGTTTGATGTCCGTTGCAAAATCAGCCGAAAAAAAAAGTTAAAACGAAGACTGGAAAAAAACAAAACTACACAAAACAAAAACTAAAAACAGTAGCAAATAACATTCATTCAACAACCATCAATAAGCGCTTTTCTCGGAACTAAATAGTATTTAAAAAGAAAGTCCGTGAAAATTAGTGAAAGTTAAAAAAAAAGGCTCTCTTTTTTTTTTCTTTTATTGATCCCTCTATCGGTAATTTGCGTAGAGACAAAAAGACAACGGTAACCAAAAACAAGTGACTTACATATCACAAGACCGCAAATAAATATCTTTTTTAAGAGATTGATACGCACAGAAAAGCAAGAGAAAAGGAAAGCGTAAATCTGAGCTGAAAGGCAAGCATTGTCAAAGTGCGCAAAGGATTTATTACACTTTACACAGTTACACACACGCGCAGTAAGTAAAAAATCTTTATTCTTTATCGATAAATTTTTTAATTGCAAGAGATATTCTTTAATTTAAATCATCATCATAGTATTATCGATGAGTCACCCCCAAGTCGTTTTTTTTTATTGCAATTCTAAGACAACAGGTATGTTTTTCTGAAATGACCATGAAGTTGTACGCCAGTCTCTTCGTTCGTTCGTAATTAAATATTTCGGACACACAGAGCAATAAACCGAAACGCGTAAAAATGAATGCAATTGTTACACTACTTTACTACAACAGCACGCACATGAAAAACATTTCTTTTCTCTCTGTCAATTTGATTTTTTTCTTCCTTTTTTAGTCTTTAAACACTGAGTTTCAAATAAATAAATATCAGACAGAGAAATGAATTCTCTTATTTCTGTCCTTTTTTGTAATTTTTATAAAACTAAAATGTTTTGCACTTAGCCTTCCTTAAGTTATTATTTTGATGCACCTGTTTTCATCAAAATAATTCCTTCGCACTGGGAAAGGTAAATAAATTTATTTAGTAAGCCGAAAAAAAAAAAATATCAGGTTTTAAAAATTATTTAAAATAGCTAAATTTTTACCGTTCTTAAAATGCATTTTTATTTTAACTTAAAATAAAAATACACTGATTTTTTCCTTTCCAGTCACGGGAAAATAAAGAAATAAGTTTAAGAAGTACTTGTAATTTTTCACGAGTTTTGGTTTGGTGGAAAATAAAAAAAATAAAAAAAAGTAAAACAAAACAGTGATTTATTACTTCCATATGATTAAATTTAATTAAATTTCTTAATTTCCTGATTGATAAAATTTTGTTTCGTCTATTTTATCTATATTTTTTATGTTCATTTATTTTCAATTTTAAATCAGTTTTCTGCACATTTAACAAGTATAGTGAAGTGTAGTGTTGGCAGAAAACTGATTTCTTTCTCCTCAATAATGAAGTTAAATCCGAATTTTCATTAGTAATAAATAATTATTTCATTATAATTTAGCAGAGCCCATGTGGCTAGTTCGCTAGCATATATAATTTTTTTCACATGTTGGTTGACATCATGTAACCATGGATTTCATTGAAAAGGGAAAAATTACATCATGATTTTATTTGGAAATATTTTTTCCATTACACACGTCAGTGTTTTTTCTTTTCAAATACACGTCTAAAAAGCTTCCTGTTCATTTCTACGTAATTGTCCATAACACACCTGTATTCTGCACGACTGCTGCCACTACCCAAGCTAGACGACCCCGAAAAGCCATCGTATCGTTAACTTGTGAAATAAATGGATTTTTAGAGTTAGTCACAAAAAATTATCATGTTTATTATTAGTTTAATGTTTACACATGTTATCTTTGCTTTCTTTTTGTACGTTGGTAATTAAGTATACCTATCTCAGTCAAGTTACTAACTACAAACAATATTGACACAGTTTTTTTTCCATTCATTGATTACTTTTCAAATTAAATGACAGAGTCGTCGCTTAATAACTGACAATCAAGTCCTTAACGCTTCGGCTTATTCGTATGTTCATCTACGTAATCTGTTTTTTCTACTATTTTTCTGCCTTTTTAGCTACTTTATCTATCTATGATCTAACTATCTATCTGATCTATCTTCCTGATTATCTCTATCTATCTTTCTATTCATCTATCTATCTGCCTGTCTATCTCTATCTTTCTATTCATCTATCTATCTATCTATCTATCTATCTATCTATCTATCTATCTATCTATCTATCTATCTATCTTCCTGTCAGTCTATCTATCTATCTATCTATCTATCTATCTATCTATCTATCTATCTATCTATCTTCCTGTCAGTCTATCTATCTATCTATCTATCTATCTATCTATCTATCTATCTATCTATCTATCTATCTATCTATCTATCTATCTATCTATCTATCTATCTATCTATCTATCTATCTATCTATCTAATTCTCTTCACATAAATCTCTCTCGTTTCTGGTTTATATATATCATGAGAGCAGTGTGCGCATACCAATTACTTCATTTTATGGTGAAAGGTTTTTATTTAGTCTTCAATCAAATTCAGTCAAATAACTTTTCAAACTAAAAAGGATATTTTACAATTTACATTTAAGTTTTTTTGTTCCTGTTCTCAAACGAGATCAATTAAACACCAATTTCTATATTAAAAAAAAAATAATATAACTTAAATTTAACAATCAGTATGATATTTGATCCAAAAATAAAGAGAAAAAATGATGAGTCGAGATGCTAACGACCATGGCATAGAATTAACTTTTTTATTTTATCAGACAGTCAGGTGAAGTTCACGACTCTAACAATATTGAGGTGTGGTTCAAAATATGTTTGAAGGACGGAAAATTCGTGTTCATTACTCATAGCTACAAAACAAATTAATCTCTGAGAAGAAGTGATTTGTAAATTAAATAATAATGTAAAATTTACGATATTGTCAGTAAGGGCTGGTGCAAACCTCTTGTGCCCCTCCCCCAATCTATGATATGTCTCCCATCTATATTGTAGAGATCGTGCCCCTCCCCCAATCTATGATATGTCTCCCATCTATATTGTGGAGATCGTGCCCCTCCCCCAATCTATGATATGTCTCCCATCTATATTGTGGAGATCGTGCCCTCCCCAATCTATGATATGTCTCCCATCTATATTGTGGAGATCGTGCCCTCCCCAATCTATGATATGTCTCCCATCTATATTGTGGAGATCGTGCCCCTCCCCAACCTATGATATGTCTCCCCATCTATATTGTGGAGATCGTGCCCCTCCCCCAATCTATGATATGTCTCCCATCTATATTGTGGAGATTGTGCCCCTCCCCCAACCTATGATATGTCTCCCATCTATATTGTGGAGATCGTGCCCCTCCCCAATCTATGATATGTCTCCCATCTATATTGTGGAGATTGTGCCCTCCCCAACCTATGATATGTCTCCCATCTATATTGTGGAGATCGTGCCCCTCCCCCAATCATTGATATGTCTCCCATTTATATTGTGGAGATCGTGCCCCTCCCCCAATCTATGATATGTCTCCCATCTATATTGTGGAGATCCCACTCAATTTTCAGAAGCTAGTATTCATATAAAATTTATCAATTTTATTGTAGTAACTTAATTATGTGGAGGCATGGTGGAGTAATGGATAGCAACTTGGATTGAGGAATCAGAGACCCGAGTTCGAATTCTAGTCGGATCCATTACATTCACTTATGTGCTAATAATACTCTTGGGAAAGGTATGAATCCTCTTCTTCTCTCCCCAGTTATGGGTAAATAGCAGGACAGACCGGGTTCTATAGCCTTGGATAGCAAATGGTCTACTGTAGATGGAAATGGCAACCTACTGCAGGAAAAAAAATCTGCATCATCAGTCATGTATTGAAAGACATATGATCGCCTAAGTGTGTATCACGCATGGCACATAACTGACTGAACCTAATTATGTAAATAATGGATGATATGAAATATAGGTGAATAATTCAAATTGAAAATAAAAATACAAATTACTCAGACATCCCATAAATCAACATTCAACCCTAGTTTTGAATGCAGTAATTTTTACCACCAATACAAGATTTTCTTAGAAAGTTGAATAATTTTAACACATTCAACATTATAGATAAAAAAACTGAATTTTATATATAGTGTTTTTTCAAGACTTAGCATGAGCAAAACATTTAGACTCCCATCCAACTCAGAATGACGTCAAAATCCGTGAAAATTTTTCATCCTTTAATTAATATTATACAGTGTAACCCGGATATAAGAGAGTTGTCGGGACCAGAGAAGAAGTCTCTTATATCCGGGTTTGGTCTATTTTATATACATTAACACAGGCTCTAATTTGGGACCAGAGAAAATCTCTCTTATATCCGGGTTTCTCTTATATGCGGGTTTGGTCTATTTCATATACATTAACACAGGCTCTAATTTGGGACCAGAGAAAATCTCTCTTATATCCGGGTTTCTCTTATATCCGGGTTTGGTCTATTTTAAATACATTAACACAGGCTCTAATTTGGGACCAGAGAAAATCTCTCTTATATACGGGTTTCTCTTATATGCGTGTTTGGTCTATTTCATATACATTAACACAGGCTCTAATTTGGGACCAGAGAAAATCTCTCTTATATCCGGGTTTCTCTTATATCCGGGTTTGGTCTATTTTAAATACATTAACACAGGCTCTAATTTGGGACCAGAGAAAATCTCTCTTATATCCGGGTTTCTCTTATATCCGTGTTTGGTCTATTTTAAATACATTAACACAGGCTCTAATTTGGGACCAGAGAAAATCTCTCTTATATCCGGGTTTCTCTTATATCCGGGTTTGGTCTATTATATATACATTAAAACAGGCTCTAATTTGGGACCAGAGAAAATCTCTCTTATATCCGAGCTTCTCTTATATCCGGGTCTCTTATATCTGGGTTACACTGTAGTCGGTTTCATTAGTAATGTATAAATGTAGGTATAAAAACAGCATATGTTGATATGATAGCAAAGGTCATAAAACACTGCCAGGAGCCCCCAATCAGGTAATAGCCAGATTGGGGAGTTCAGCGGTAATGATTAAGTTTGGCTCAAGTGAGGTCTAATAAGTTTTTGTGGTTCAATCTGTAGTTTTGGTATCAACAAGCTGACAAAATTTAAAATCACATGCTACTTTGGACAAAAAAAAAAATTTGTTTAAAGATTGCCGATACCTATAGAAGCAGAAAGCTGAGTTCAAATTCCAATCAGGTTTGTTACAGTCACTTATGTGCAAATACCCTTTGGGAAAGTTATGAATCCACCTCCTCCTCCACAGCTATGGATTAAATAGTGGGACTTGTATCTTGAGAAATTATTGTTATTTCCCCAAAAACTGTTAATGCAATGTTCACTCACAAAATAAAGTATTATTCTTGTAATCCAAAAAGTGTTTTTTTTTTACTTTGAAGAATCCACAGAGTTGATATACTGTAATAAAATCAGTCAAAGAAATAGAAGATCATGAGTTCAGTATAAAGGCAAGATTTTAGTAATGGGTTCTCTCTCTGTTTACATTCCAATTTAGTTTTTTTTATTTTAGGAAAAATCTATGACAAAGTAGAAAAGGTTTTCCTGCATTGTGTTTCTTCCTTTTGGACTTTGTAAGACTAAAAGTGATGTTTACGCTGATGCAACTACGCATGTGTACAAAGGAGAGGGTGATGCTGAAACTTTATATAGCCGATTACATCATTTAGTTTCTTTTTCTTTTTATCACTTTTGTTATTAAATATCCCCCATTGTGATAATAGAAAATCTATCAAGAAAGGTAAAATGTTGTAAAAACCTGGACATAAATAATCTGTAGATCATCTAGTGTGTGTGTGTGTGATGCGGCATTCACCCTGGGCAGATTGAGCCGGCTTCTTCCTGTTATGAGAAGAAGATTCTTGGGATAAATTACAGAAGTAGGGTACCCAGGCCTACTCGGATAACGTTCTTGCTTGCCGCGGGGTTCCCACAGACGCAGAGACAGGAACGACCAGAAGCCGCCGGTTGCCGATGCAGACGCTCCTTGGATTTTCACCAGAGCCCTTGTTATAATGCGTGTGTGTCAGACCTGTCCGCCTTGGGTGGCCCTACCAGGAACGAAGTTCCGGACGGCATAGCTCTGACACTACTGTTTACACCCCCGCACTGACTGTGAGGTAAGGGTTGGACTATCTAGCTATTAACCCATTAACTGACAAATTTTTTTAATGCGCATTTTTGGCCCAAACAGGTGTCTTAAGAGTTAAGAACAACATACAATATTAAAATTTTCTTCGAATAGCTGGTACTGTGAAACTTTATAGAAACTAGAACATCAAATATATATGTATATAAAACATCAAAAAATAATACTGATTAGAAATAATAAAAAAATACTTTTCCAAATAGTCATTATTTTTCTACTCATGAAATGTAAAATTACAATAGAAAGTGTCTTCTATGATTAGTTATGGCTAATAATAAAAACTTTAAAGGCTAAGTGTTGTAAAATATACCTCTGCAAATGCAATGTATGTAAGCAATTCAATGTAAATACAAGGAATAACATGTAGTGAGTTTAATTTTAACATATCCCCAAATGGGTCTCATGGCAGGTAATGGGTTAAAGAACTTTCTATATATTTTCATCTTAGTAAATTGCTTTCTCTTTTCTTTTTTTTTGTTTTTTGTTTATGAAATAAGGAACCCGCACTCTCATTTTTTTTTTTAATTTCCTAAATTTTTGTCAATGGTTATAAACAAACAACAAGTAAATAAACAAGTTACATCAGCTTTAATATAATAATTTTATTAAAAGGTTCACACAAACTGTTGTGAGAAACTGGAATCTCATCATTGCAAAAAGCAGTATAAAATGTCAGATTTACTTTAGTTGTGTAACTGAAAATTAAAAAAAAAAAAAAAAAAAGGAAACATTTTGTATTTCAGACAGGAATTAACATGCCTCTTCTCTTCTCAGCCAATCCTGAACAGAATTAAAATAAAGAGAATTATGTCAATTAGTTATTGTGTGAATATTTCTAAAATTGTAATTTTAATTCTAAGATCTTTGTAAGTTTCCCATTCATTCATGCATTGAATATTGCTGTTACATCTGGTCTGGTACTTCTGCTATATATTTACAGATTCTAGATAAAATACAAAGAAAAATCTGAAATTTTATTGGTCCTGATCTGGGATCTCAGCTTCAGTTACTTTCACACCACTGTAACATAGCTTCTTTGTGCCTTTTCTGTAAATATTTTAATGGGAATTGTTCTGATGAACTTTCCTCTATGGACAATGAGTTGTACATATGGGGTTTAGTTAGGACTTCCATAGAGACAATGAGGTATTATGGTGGATGTAGTAAGTAATTTTTTTGAGATAATAATGGTTTAAGGATACAAGCATTACTGTTGTAACCCAGAAAAGGTTACCGAATAAGAATACCAAAAATGAAGGTTGGAAATGGAATGGTAATCTTTATAGCATTAAGAACATACAAGATTTGCCCATGGTATGTAGTAAGTAATCCATTATTAGTGTTGAACTAGTAGTGAATCCCTTCAAACCAGTGTTTCTAAACCTTTTTACCCTTGTGTAACCCTTAAAATAAATTACATGTCTCGAGGAACCCCTGTGCAAAAACAAAATTATATACCATATCTTTCTCATTTTATTTGCATTATAGTTCACCTGGTAAATATCATAGTATATATTTTTGAATAACTGGTTTAAGGAAAAATGAATAAAAATTTTTCAGTAAAGCTAAATAAAATTCATACTGTTCGTTTATAATACTTCATCAGGGAGTTTTCATTCACACAAAAAAATTTTAAACTCAAGCATAAAAAAATAAACATAAGTAACCAATATCATCTACCTATAATATAAATGCAAATAGAACGAAAACAGATAATTGCTGTATCAGTTTTTATTTTTTTATTCTTTACTATAAATAGTACATTAATATTAATATATTCTTAATAACATAATAGGTTAGATAGGATGATGTCTATATTACAATATTATAATAACGAAGAATATATTGTGTGTATTTAGTAATATCACATATATGAAATTAAATAAAAAGTCAAAAGTGCATTAGCTTATCTCACCTGTTCTCGTGGAAACTATAGTTTCTGGAGAACCCTTGTTGAGAAACACTTCTCCGGACATTATATTCCACTGTATTTATGAGGATTGGGATATACCCATTATAGTCCATAGGTACGATATAACAATTACTAATTAACCTATAGCTGGGGGAGAAGAGCTGGATTCATATCTAATCAGAATTTGATAATCAAAGAAGAAATATATAATGTGGATATGAAGTGGGTTACCAATTCTATATTATGATCAATATATATAAACTGATCCCTCAATCTGTAGTTTTTATACATTTATATTCCAGAGAATGTAAATAAAGATAAAAGACATGCCTGTGTAGCTAATCAGTATTTGATTGTTTATTGATTTGTTTCTACAGCTTATCAACACATTGCAGGTTATTGAAAGTCAGAAAATAGTTTTAGATTGTAAGAATATTTTTTTTGAGATAATAATAGTTTAGTGAGACAAGCTTTACTAATTAACCTGTAGCTGGGGGAGAAGAGCTGAATTGAATAGCTAATTAGAATTTGATAAACCAAAAAATATATAATGTGGATATGAAGTGGGTTACCAATTCTATATTACGATCAATATATAAACTGATCCATCATTTTCTAGCCATGGAAGATTTATACATTTCTATTAGATTTATTTATGTTCTCTGGAACAGAGGATGTAAATAAATCTAAATACATACCTGTGTAGCTAATCACCATTTGATTGATTCATCTTCCATGGCTCATTAAACCTTTGCAGCTTGTTTGGTTTGGTTTGTTTTGTTTAACGGTATATCAACCTCAATGGGTTATTTAATGTTGACAACATTTTTAGGATAGATTCGTATGAATAGAATATATATTCTTGGGTTTAGATTGGTTTGGTTTATTTTGTTTTACGGCATATCAACCTCAATGGGTTATTTAATGCTGACAACATTTTTGGGATAGATTCGTATGAATAGAATATGTATTCTTTGCTTTAGATTGGTTTGGTTTATTTTGTTTAACGGCATACCAAGCTCAATGGGTTAATTAATGCCAACAACATTTTTAGGATAGATTCATATGAATAGAGTATGTATTCTTTGCTTTAGATTGGTTTGGTTTATTTTGTTTTACAGCATATCAACCTCAATAGGTTATTTAATGTTGACAAAAATTTTTATTGCTGGTAATATTTTGTTTTGTCAAAAATTTCTGGTAATATATTTCCTTCAAAATTGTATTGCTGGTGATAATTTCAAAAAAGTATTGCTGGTAATAGTTAACTATTTGCCCATAGCTGGGACCCTAAAAGGTGCTACCACCCTGGGTTAGGGTGGACCTGGGAACACCAGCAATTAAGAGGTGGTTCCATGCTCCTCAAAACCTCCTGATCAGAGGCCTTGCTGCTGGACGTAGTTTAACATCTTACCCAGGATGCGGATGTAGTTTAACGTCTTACTCAGGATGCACAGCTTATTTTAGATTATAAAAATTTGGTGGGGGGAGGAGATAATAATGATTTAGTGATATAAGGCTTATTAATTAACCCATAGCTGGGAGAGAATAAGTGCATTCATACCTTTCCCAAGAATATTTGTGCATAAGTGAATATAATGAACCCAATTGGAACTGGAACAATTCTGAGCCATTACCCATTACAGCATCTACACATCTAAGCTTACAGCACCTGATATTCTTAAGCAGTTACCCATCTATGTATTGACCAGGCTCAATATTACTTAACTTTGGTGATTGTACTTAGACAAGTTAGTAGCTATGCATTGATATGTATGTAAAAAGGAAGCAGGTAAATGGATTTAATATATCTATGTAGAGTTATAAGAGTTAATTGAAAATATTACCTGAATTTGAATGAACACAGTGGCTTACAGCCACATCCTGTTGAAATACTGGTTCCTGTATAATCACTGAAGTTAAGCAATATTGAGCGTGGTTAGTACCTTGATGGGTGCCTGCTTGGGAATACTAAGTAATAAATGTAAGTTGTCTTCTAATAGTTTCTTTAAGTTATGTTAAGCAATATGAAGTGTGGTCAGCACCTTGATGTGTACCCACTTGGGAATACTAAGTAATAAATGTAAGTTTTTTTCCAATAGCTTCTTTAAGTTATGCAATATTGTGCATGGTCAGTACCTTGATGTGTGTCCGCTTGGGAATACTAAGTAATAAATGTAACTGTAAGTTGTCTTCTAATAGTTTCTTTTTAAAGTTAAGTTAAGCAATATGTAAGTTTTTCCAATAGCTTCTTTAAGTTGGTCAGCACCTTGATGTGTACCCACTTGGGGAATCTTCTAATAGTTTCTTTAAGTTAATAAATGTAAGTTTTGGGAATTAATAAATGTTTTTTTCCAATAGCTTCTTTAAGTTAAGCAATATTGTGCATGGTCAGTACCTTGATGTGTGTCTGCTTGGGAATACTAAGTAATAAATGTAACTGTAAGTTGTCTTCTAATAGTTTCTTTAAGTTAAGTTAAGCAATATGAAGTGTGGTCAGCACCTTGATGTGTACCCACTTGGGAATACTAAGTAATAAATGTAAGTTTTTTTCCAATAGCTTCTTTAAGTTAAGCAATATTGTGCATGGTCAGTACCTTGATGTGTGTCTGCTTGGGAATACTAAGTAATAAATGTAACTGTAAGTTGTCTTCTAATAGTTTCTTTAAGTTAATCAATATTGAGTCAATCTGAATCCAGCTGTAACATTACACTCAGTCAGCTACTGTTCTACTAGATAGACCCAATCCCTTGTCACCATCACTATCATCTCGGCAACTGATGTACCCTACCACAAATTATTCCACCATGATGACCCCAATTGATTAACACAGCACCACATGACCATCAACACAATCACAGACGACTGACCAACACATGTGTCAAACCCAACCAATGGCTAAATCCACTCTGGATCTATCCTGTGATCTCAGCCAAACCAATCCAAGAAATCATTAAACTCCCAGCATTGCCAACAACAGCATTACACCTAATTACTTTCTTGACAAACAGCAACTGAGAATGACATATCAACAATTTTTGCCGATTTTCTAACAACTGTAAATGTATCACATATATTAAATGAATATATGCTGTTTGAAAATCTAATCCTTGTTATTCTTTTCCTTTCACAACCAAATGCTTGTTATAATATGAAGCTGCTTCAAAAATGGCAAAAGTTAGTGGAACAAAATGATTTTTATGTGGTTGAATAAATCTACATAAAAAATTTAAATTGTCTTTGAAATTTTCTTTAAAATGCTACAAACATTTGTTTAGACTATATATATTATAAAACAGTTACAGTTTCTTAGAAAAATTTAAATAAATCAATTTGGGTGGACCATTTGTTTTGCATGTCAATGTAATTATGAGTTGTGAAATAAAAGTTCTAGAAAGTCCCTGAACACAGGTTTTAACTGATCAAAAGGAATAATAATAGTGATTGTCAACAAATCTCAGCTTCATTTCTAATTGCAGCTGAACTAAAAGCTTTTTTAAGCTTCTTGTTTAGTTTGAATGAGTCAGTGTGATTTCACCTTTTTTTTTAATACTGTATGTTGTTATTTAGTAGAAACTTATGAGTTTTAAGTAGATATTTATCCACTTCTCTGCAAGGACAGATTCAGCACAAGGTCGGTTTGAAGTGAAAACCAATGTGTAGCTTGGCATGAAAATTGTCCACTTCCTTTTAGACCTTTCTTTGGAATGCTGTATGCATAAGGAGCTGGTCCTGATCCTTCTTTTTTAATCATTTTATCCCAAGCAAGGTGATAATGCCACAAATGCTCAAGGAATTACTAGAAATGAAAGGAAATGAGAAGACTTAATTGAGAAGAAAGGAAAATAAAAGAATAGGATTCAGGAAGACAGAAGATGGTGATTAATGTTGCATTCAAATTTTTGTTTTGGTGACAGGGAATCAAGAGATCAAGAGAGAGAGTTCCAATGGTAAGAAATGCAAGAAAAGAAACTATTAGAAGACACCTTATTACTTAGTATTCTCAAGCAGGCACTCATCAAGGTACTAACCACACTCCATATTGCTTAACTTAACTTAAAGACACTATTAGAAGACAACTTACAGTTACATTTATTACTTAGTATTCCCAAGCAGACACCCATCAAGGTACTGACCATGCTCAATATTGCTTAACTTAAAGAAACTATTAGAAGGCAACTTACAGTTACATTTAGGTATTTCAACAGTAAAATGATGAGATCTAGTTGCCAATATGCTTAAACACATGCAGTCCAAGTTCTAAGGAGGGGAGCTCATTAGAACAACTACCAAGAAAATATTTAAATATTTATAAAAAAGACAGAGGGAAGCCGCATCACAGCAGTGGGAAAGTGACTGAAGTTGAGATGCCAGCAATTATATTACAGAACTTTGGATTTTGAGAATTTCAAGATGTATAAACAAAGCACTAGACCAGATATTGCAGCAGTATTCAATGCACAGAAGAATGGTAGATTTATAAATGTGCAAGCTGGATTCTGACAAGAAAAACTATTCTGGCATGGCACAATGAATTAACTTTCTTAGTTGCTGACCTATCAAATGATTCAATATACTGTATTTTTTCAGCTTACAAGACACTGCAGTTTTGAAGACGCATCCTAATATTAGAAAGAAATTTCTAAGAAAAAAAGTCATTCTCATACAACAGCACATTCACCATGCATCCCTCACATACTGGTGCCACATACTGTTTACATTAATCACTTGTCCAATTTTGTTTGTATGGCAATGACATACTAGTCAAGAGCAGAAAGGCTCCTGCCATTGCTAGTAAACAGAGCATGTTTAAGCTTGTGGCTCAGCTCCAGGAAGGTTTATAGTTTTGAAAATACTTGTAACAGCTAAGTACTGAGGTTACATCATATAAAAGGTTGAATTATACAGCTAACATTATAGTGTAATGACTCAACTTACAAATCCAACGTCCCTATCAGTCAAGTCAATTAGTTGAGCATCCAAGCTTACTTGAGCCTGGGTGTGGCTTTAAATTTGTCTTGGATGACACACATATTTTTTTTAGGTAAAAAAGTACATCTTGTAAGGTGGAAAATATGGTAATTGCTTCATGTCAGAAGAAAACACAAGACCAAGAAAGCACAAGGAGTTACTCTCCTGGAGGTTAGCAGCAGCCATACTGATGGAAGGCAAAAATGGTTGATGATGGTATGATGATTAAAGAATAGCCCTTTCATTTTGTATGTGTTAAAATTTACAAGTCATTTCTTGTCCCATTTAACAACTGATTGGAGATCATTTTTGAGAGCAGCTGCCAGTTTTATATTGTTGGGCCTATTGGACTTACTATTAAGACAGGAGTAAATAGTTGTGTCATTAGCATAAATACCAAGTTGGGAACAGATGATGTCAGGAATTGCTGAATTGCAATGTGGAATTGCAGATTAGGAAGATGCTCACCTTGTCCAAGAACTAAAACATTTGCTTCTTGCTTTCAACTGAAAATGGCCAATAAGTGATTTATAACTAATATCAAATTAGTGATGTTAATATAATTTATACACCTCTACCAATATAAAAGTCAGTAGTCAGGAAATAGTGAGATAATTCAAATATCTTGATTTGATTATCAGAGAAGATGATTCCAGAAGAGAAATAGTTTCAAGAGTAACAAAAACAGTGGCAGCTGACACAAAATTAAAAATCACCTGGAAATACAAGAACAACTGTCTGAAATCAAATTCAGACTGTTGTATGTGTGAATCTTCTAAATATTTCTGTATGCTTGCAAATCTTTGATATTAATAGCAAAATGACAACAAAGAATCCAGGCATTATAAATGAGATGCTACAGAACCATCCTAGGTATCTCCTACAAAGACTGTATCATAAATGATAAAGTGTGAAACGTCATCGAACAAGAAACAAACCCATTAGAAGACTTCATATCCACCATCAAGAGGAAGTTAAAATGGTATGTAAACTGTTATATACCATACATATGAACACTAACGGGTATGTCCCAATCCTCATAAATATGTTGGACACTATTGTAAGTGGGGGTAATATGCTGGCTATGTAGTCTACCACTAGCAGTGGTTTACCTACTTCACGCTGCTGGCGAGTATTGTATTTTGTTGATGTTATAAAGATTACCATTTCATTTCCAATCTCCATTTTGGTTATTCCTCATTCTGTAACCTTTTCTAGGTTACAACAGAAACGTCATATGAGCTAATAATCTTTTTACTGCCATCCTACAAGGAACCAATTTAAGCAAAAGAAGAAGAAGATAGAGGGAGAAAATGGGCTGATAACATCATTGAGTGAACTGGGAGATCATTCAGTGTTTCAGACATTGATATTCAACCAATACATATGGAGAGAGCTGGTGACGTGCTCAGTAGCCCTACAACCACACCCAGTCATGGGACTAATGATGATGACTGAATGTATAATATGCACTTAGCTCTTCTCTATTTTCATGGAAATTAATGATGAAACAATGAGAAAGTGCTTTCAAGCAAGTTAAAAGGAAGAACTTAAAATAGTGAGACAATTCAAATAACTTGTTTTGATTATCAGAGAAGAGGATTCCTGTAGTGAAAAAGATAATCACCTACCTTGAAAAAGAGTTTGTGTTTTGTGTGCGATCTGCCAAAAAAAAAATTACCGAAAGTAGTTAGCAAAAATCAGCTACTTTAAGTATCAGAATCTATGCTAATGTTCTTTCCTCCCCTGAATAGCATGGCCAATCAGAAAAATCGCACGGTGAATAAAAGCCATTGTTTTTCGCTTACAAGTGTAGGATTTTTTCTGAGCTTGTTGGATGAACATGCATTTTTGCTGGTAAGAAGTGCAGGTTGGATTTGTGACCCCATTTTGTTGTTTCTACATTGACTGTTGGATTGTTACAATGGACTATCATTTGAATTGTGATTTGGCTACAAGTGTTGCAGACGAGAGACAGAAGAAACCTATTGCAGGTGTCTATTGCTACTATAAGTTTACAGTTTTTTTTCTTTTCTTTACTACAACAATTCCAGAATAGAAATAATTTCAAGAACAGCACAGTGGCAGTTGTCACAAAACTAACAACCACTCAGAAAGACGAGAACATATGCCTGAAATCAAAAATCAGATTTTTGTGTGTATTGGTCTTTTCAATCTCTCTGTATGCTTGTGAATCTAGGACATAACAATAATCCAAGCATTAGAAATGAGATGCTACAAAATAATTGTAGGCATCTATGGACCACATCACAAATGACACGATGTGAGACACAATCAAAGTAAAAGGAACATTGAAAGACCTCATAACCATCATCAAAAAGAGAAAGTTGAAATGTCATAGACATGTTATAAGAGCCAATAGTCTTTCTACTATCATCCTACAAGGTATCACCCCTTAAGCAAAAGAGAAGGCAGACATAGGAAAAAAATGAGCTGACAATGTCTCTGTGTATGAAGATCATTCACAGAGACATTGGCATCCAACCAAGACGTGCAGAGGGTGCTGATCAGGTACTCAGTTGCACAGTGACCCTCTGACTACACATGGTCATTGGGCTGTTGTTGCTGCTGCTGATGATGATTAGTATCATTTGTCCAGAAGTGTAGCTTGTAATTTAAAACCACTTAATTACTTATAAAAAACATCAATATATTGTCAAGCAAGAAACAGGCTCTTTGGAAACCTCATAACCACCATTAAGACAAGAAATTTGAAATGGTATAGACACTTTCACTACCATCCTACAAGATATCATTTACACCATTTAAACTGTTTGGACTGTTGTTCTCATCTTTATTGCCATATTCATGACATTTTGGCCATTGTATGTTCCGGCTTTCTTCAGGTGATTGGAATTTTGAACTGAACCCCTTATTTCATCCATCTGGGGGAAAGGTAGATTGTTCTAGTTCTACATGCCATGCCTCTTCCAGATGTCTCAGTTATCTCCCTTTAACTCAACTCTCCAAATTTTTGTTCACCACTGCAGTAGCCAGGTATTGAACTCCTAACTCTGTAGGTCAAGTTGCTGGATCCAATCCACTGGGCCATGTGTCCTTGAGGTTCAGTTCAAAATTTCAATCACCTGAAGGAGGCCAAAGCATACAACAGCTGAAACATCATGAATATGGCAATAAAGATGAGGACAACAGTCCAAACAATGTAAATAATATAAATAATTACTATACCTCATCTCAGAAATATATACAAGTTATCACTTTCGGCAAAAGAAGCAGACAGAGGAAAAAAATGGGCTGATAACATAACTTAGTAGACTGGAAGTTCATTCACAGACTTAGACATTGACATGCAACTGAGACATGGAAGATGGACAGATTCTCAGCTATGCAGTGACCCGATGACCACACTTGGTCAATGGACTGATGATGATGATGATGATAATGACCAAAGAGTTTACAACACTTATACTTCATTGATGATGTCAAAATAATCAGCAAATGATTATCACTATGTAACAAAATTATGACTTTTTTGTTTTTGGTTAATAAGTATTATTTTTTAATTGCTTCTGTCTAGAAAGTAAAGGAAATGACTATTATTCTCTTCAAACTTTGCTTTTGTGACCTGTACACTGATATTTTGAAACTAGCTTATTTTCCATTACATTCCAGACAGAGTTGAAGGAGAATTTTCTAGAACTTTCAAGAATTTCAGGAACATTCTGGCTATCAAGCATGATGGGAGAAAATTTGGGGGCTGATATGTAAAAGTAATTTAAAGCATAAATTGCAAAAAAAAAAAAAAAACCCCTACTCAGTTCTAAATTTTTTTGTGGTCTTTCTTGTGTAATTCTAGAATAAATAAATGCTACTTTTGAATCATATTTCATTTTGTTCCTACTTTATGTGAAAGGGAATTTTCATATTTGCTAATTTTCTCAATAGAAATAGGTAAATTTCATAAATAACATTAACCTGGTCACAAAAGCAAAATTTGAAGGAAATATTAGCCATTTTTCATACATTTTAGCTATAAGCAAATAGGAATTAACAGTTGCTCCCCAAGAACAACAATCATGTAACAGTGTTATATACAGGCAGCATATATTTTTTTTACATTTTTTAAAAGATTATTTTTGGTTTTTCATTATTTGCCCTATTTAATAATAGCCCTTGTTAAAACAAAAACATCTTTAAACAACTCATTACTACTAGTGTTTTATATGGTTCATTTCAAAATGCTCACTTAGTCGATTAAATAAACTTTATTTGATTGTCATATTTTATTTAGTTATAAAATAATGGGTACTAACTTTGGCAAAATCACAAATATTGCCTGCCTCTCTTAAAATCGTAAGGTAATCAGGTAATAAAAAAGATGTTTAATACTGAATAAATATTTTTAAATATGATGGTCAAGTACTTAATAAACATTTAACTAGATTTACTTTTCACCAAATAGGCTTCAACAGGAGATTCCCCACCCCAACCAATTTCAAATTTTCTAAGTCTGCATTACCTGAGGTAAAAATGACACGCACACACAGAGAGAGAGAGAGAGAGAGAGAGAGAGAGAGAGAGAAAGAAAGAATATGTGTATTTTTCAATATGATGTCCTTCTTTCCTTGATATGTACCTAATTCAGTGTTGAATATGAATTGAACAGATCAAACATTATACAGTGAAAATTTCAGATCAAAATTAAACTACAAACTACATATTTACACTATTTACATCATTCAGACTTTTGTACTCATCTTTATTCACGTTTTGACCATTGTATGTTCTGTTGGAATTTTGAATCGAACCCTTTATTTAGTCCATGAGGTAGTGTGTTCTAATACAGTGGTTCCCAGCCGATTTTGGGACATGTCCCACTTTGGTATTTCTAAAATTCTGGTGCACCCTTGTAATATTTAATCCATACATATTCAAAATTTTTCTGCAATTCACATGATGGCAGCTTAAAAGGCCATTAACTTGGTCTCTAAACAAGCCTCCAAAGACCATGACATCCATGAAAGAGAAAAATTTAAAAAACAAAAAGACAGTTAAATATATATAGTTTCAAAACATATGATAGAGAACTGAAAGCCAGAAATATAAAATATTTGAATGAGAGCTTATTCTGTAATATACTTTGACCATTTTAATCATGAAATAATAATGCAAAATGAAATTTGAGCTCACTACAAAACAACTTATTCTTGAATTGGGCCACTTATTCTGTTGGTATGATAAGCTGAAGGGTGCACATCCTATTCATGCCCCACCAAAATATTACTATGCCCCATGTTTGGAATCATTGTTCTAATCCCATGTGCCATGTCTTTTTTGGATATCTCAGTTTCAGTTAATTTCTTTAGCAACTTAACTGTCCAAGTTTTTGTTCTCTCTGCTGTGGCTGGGTATTGAACTCACAACTCTGAGTTAAGTCACTTTTTGGATTACTCAATATCCTTGGGGATATCAGCAAGTGAATTTTTGGGACTTATAAACTTAATATTTCAATTTCATTTTTTTTACCAAACCTCATTACAATTTTTTGTATTGTTGGTTTTCCCTAGCTCTCTGTATTACTAGTTCCCATATTGTATTCATTTCTATGCTAGGCCAGCTTGGGAGATTTTTGTGGTGTAGCATATTCACTGATTCCTTAAGTTTTCATATTTTCCAGTGATGTTCTCTGTCATATTATTTCAACTTCATCCCTCCATTTATGGTCAGCCATGCCTGATTTTTCTATTTCCTCTTGTGTTATGAATTTACAATGTTCTTACAGTCTTATAAGGGATTTAGAACAATCTACCCCTGTGGACAAAATAAAGGGTTTGGTTCAAAATTCCTATGGATATCATCAGTAGAAGGTCGGAATATACAATGGCTGAAACATTGTTTGTGACTATGGCAATAAAGATGAAGACAACAGTTCAAACGATGTAAATAGTTACAATACCTCATCTCAGAAATATCGACAGATACTAACTGCATGTCTGGCTACAGACTTATTGATCAAAGTCATATATGCAGTACACTAAAAATAAGCAACTAACACAATTACAATTACAGAAAATGGTGTTAACTGCTGTCTGAACCTGCTTGCTCACTCTCTTTTTTCTATCCCTCTCTTTTTTTGCTTATCCTTCTCTTCTCTAGTTTGTTTATCCTTCTCTCCACTCTTTTGGCTATCCTTCCTCCCTCTATTTTGTCTATCCCTCCATTTCTCACAAATTTACATAAAATTACATATACATGCACATTTTCTTTCTTATTTAAGTCAAGACCTCGCCAACTAATCTAGCTGTTTACACAGAAATTTATCTGTATATATGTGTGTACTTCCACACAATTGATAAGAACACATCAAATACACACAGAGGACTTTATGTACAAGAGTAGTTAAAAATCTTATATACACCTGTAATGACTCAGGCTCATCCTGGGTATGATGATAAACTACATCCAACAGCAAGGTCTCTGATTGGGAGATTCGAGGTTTTGAGGAGCATGGAACCACCTCTTAACTGCTGTTGTTTCCAGGTCCATCCTGACCCAGGGTGGTAGCACTTGCTAGGGTCCCAGCTATGAGTAAATAGTGAACCCTCAAACAAGAATCTATTGTACATTTTTATAATAAAATGACCAACAATACATTTTTTATAGCAAAATAACAACACTAAAAAAATATGAAAATACATTTTTATAGTAAAATTATGTACAAAATATTTAGATTTCGGCATTAAATAACCCATAGTGGTTGATATGCTGCCAAACAAACAAAACTGAATCCTTTTGAATGAAAAAGTATTTTGAATGAAAAACGAAAAGTTTTTTTGTTTTTCATTCAAATTACTTTTTCATAGTGGTTGATATGCTGCCAAACAAAATCAAACAAACAAAACTGAATCCTTTTGAATGAAAAAGTATTTTCAATGAAAAACGAAAAGTTTTTTTCATTTTTCATTCAAAATACTCAAATTTTAGGAATACATTTTCACAACATCACCCACGTGACGACGACATGATCATATTTAAACGGAACGCTGATCTTATAAAAGATTTCAGTTATCTGTTTGGATTGGTATTGCTTTTATGTCCATTGTCTTTTTCATGTTGAATTGTATATGGTCTATGTTAATTATGTTTTATGAATATGTCCTGAAGATGGTCTATTAGACCGAAATATCCGACGTTGACATTAAACATTAAAACAGCATAATCGCATATTAGGATTTTTGTTTGTTTTTTCAGTATATTTTTCTTCATATATATTACATGAACCATTCATATAAAAAACAGATTAGTGAAATTAATGATATAAATGGTGAGAATACATCTTCGCAAACAAATTTATTAAAATTATATTAACCCACGAACCTCTAGATGAATGTTGTGATCCCTGTTTTTAATAAATTCAACTTGTATAAGGTCTTTTTTTGCTAGTACTTTCATCTGTTCATACAGACATCATCAGGCATGGAAATTGATTTGTTTTTTTAAATACATCCAGGTAAGAACGGGACATGAAAGATTAGATGTGAATCGAAATATGTTTTTTAGAAATGTGCTATTGTTAACTGTAAGAAATTCTGGAGCGTGCAATATATATATATATATATATATATATATATATATATATATATATATATATAATCCAAATGAAGTGAGAATAAATCAAATATAAATTTCAACATTCGTAACATTAATTTAAAAGAGGGCTCAATACAAAAGTAGAGCTGTATTCTTTATTTTAGGATATTGTAACAACATGAAAATAGACACTACATAAATGCAATCATGTTTTGATGTGTACCAACATATCTCATCAGATGTTAGTAAATGACTGGCTAGTAGACAATTTATTGAAATTTAAAACCACATACAACATCTTTTCACATGAAAAAAAGGAGAAAAGAAAAAGAGTAAGATATATATATATATATATATATACATACACACATACATATACACACACAAGTTTCATTAAATACAACTGACAAGGTACTGCGATTAAGCTTTTAATCAGTTTTTCTTGCATTCATACAAGTATTTTCTTTTCTGGACATAAAGTGTGTAAAAACTGCCCAAATGTTCTATATATCAAAGTGCTGTTGGCTATTCTATTAGCCATTATCAAGGATTTTCTTTTTATTTTATATTTAACTAGATTTTTATATATGTGTATCTTTAGTGATGTGATTGTTTTTTTTTTATTTTCCTAACATGGTCAGCACGTTATGGTCATATGCATACCTAATAATATTGAGTGTTGGTTTTTTCTTTATTATTCTTAATGCTTCCATTATTTTTAACCATTTTTTTTTCTGTGCAGATGAGACTATTATGGTCATATTTTCCATAGTATAGGGCATAATGGATAAATTGTCATCTAAATCACACAAAAATGAAAATAACATTGACATTTCATTTTAACAGATATATATTTACCAAAATTATACAAAAATATCTTGAAATACTAAAGAGTAAGTTTATTCAATAAAATCACCATTGGCTTCAAACATGGCCTCCAGACGACTTCGGAATTTCCTGCAACTCTTCTGGATGGTCTCCTTGTTTAAGTTGGTTAATGCTGCTATAATCCTTGCCTTCAGTTCATCTTTGGTGTTATAAGGAGTTTTGTTGGTCTCTCGCTCAAGTGGGCCACACATAATAATCAAGTTGGTTGCAGTCTGGGGAGTTAGGTGGAGAGACGTAAAGGGTGGTTGTGGAAATTGTCTGACAGCCATGATTGGGTTCTCCTGCTTGTGTGGCATGGTGCAGAGTCCTGTTGCCAGACATAGGGTCTTCCAGCAGCCACCCTCTTGACTCAGGAGAGCATTATCTCCTCAAGGCACTTGATGTAGGCCTCCATGTACAGTCCCTGTGGGAAAATGAATGACGGTATAACATTGCTATCATTAGTGATCACTCCAAACACCTTTAACACCTGTAATCACCATTAAACTCATCCAACTCTTTCCAAATCCTCTGCATTGTTCTCATATTGACACCTAAATACTCTGAAATGTTTGTATTGAAGCTTCTGGTGTAAATGTCAAGCTGTACAGCATGCCATTTTCAAATTTCTGGCAGAGTGAATTGCATCATGGATAAATAGCAGGACAGATGAGGTCCCATAGCTTTGGATGGCAACTGGTGTAGGAGAAGGACAACTCAAAGCTTAAGGGCCGAGTGTATGGATTGAGGGCAGCCCACACTATATTCAGTGGTCTTTGGCTGTTGGTCAAGAGCTTAAACAGGAAATGGACACTGAATGCCCACTGAAAGGATTATGAGAAAGAAGAATCAGTCTGTTTCCTCTGCCCTCAGGTCCACCCGATGGTTGAAAATAGTCAAGAGACTGATGATGGTGATTATATCGGTGCAGAAACAGAAACTGTTGAGTTCAAATTCCAGCCAAGTCTATTGCATTCATTTTAACACTAATAACTTTGGGAAATACACAGATCTATCTCTTTTCCAGCTAAGGATTAAATAGCAGAGTAGACTAGCTTCCCTAGCCCTGGCGGGTAGCCAGTCTGGGATAAAGGTATTTCTGAATTCCAAACAATGGATGAGGAAACTGGAAAACATTCTATTATCTTTTTTAAGAAGTCATAGCAAATCAAAGATGAGCCACGATTGTCTTCATCTTGAAAGTAATGGCATAAAAATATAATTTGTAAAATGTAACTTGAACTCCTTAGCATACAGCACAATGGATATTTGCCATTATGTTTTACTGCATGTAGGGCAGTCTTGCATGGAGTATTGCTGCCATATATGGTCTGGAGCCCCTTCTGTTTGTCTCAAGGTTCTTGATAAAATCCAGAGATAGATATGCAATCTAATTGGCCCTGATCTGGCATCTCATCTGCAGTCGCTCTCTAACAGACATGCAGTCACCTCCCTTTGTCCTTTTTACAAATACTTTCATGGTAACTGCTCCCATGAGCTGCTTTCGCTGGTCCCAGACTTCATGAAATTAAGCATTCTACTAGGCTGGCATCTTGCTCTCCCCCTTTTACTGTCAAAAATGTTAAATGTAGCCATCTCTTCTACTCCAATAGCTTCACGTCTTGCACCTCTCACCTGTGGAAATCCCTCTCCTTTTCCTGTTTCTCTGATAGCTATAATCTCCAACTATTCAAATGTAATGTCAATTGACATCTCCAGATGCCTTGATCTATCCCCTATCCTTCTCTTCATCCTTTCCTCTATCACTCCTCTTTGCTCTCACTCTAACTCTCTGTAACCCCTTGCATGCTAGCAGCTTCTCACCTTGCTTGGGGTGAAATGCTTAAACAAAAAACTCATGTATGCATAACTGTGTGTGCTGATAAATGAAATGTCAGCTCCTTCCTCGCAAAGCTATGTTGTCAGTCCTAATTACCATCATTATTTCTAAGTTATTTACTCTTCTCATTATAAAGATATATTGTGTAATGTGACACAAGACAGTAACGTTTGAATTCTCAATCAGTAACTTGACCGGCTTACTTGCTAACAACCAAATGAGACTCATGATCATGAGTCCCATAACCCATTAGAGTTGTAAAGACACCACATGTACTGAAGCTTTGATAGTAGTGGTGTATTTTAGACAAGATACCCTGATGGGGCCTAACCCTCACCAGTCTTCCTTCTCTTAGACTAGTTGCCAACAAAAAGGCTATAGGGCCTAGTCTATTTACCCATAGTTGTAAGTGTGAAGAAGAGATGGATTCATACCTTTCCCAAAGGTATTTGGGTGTAAGTGAATGTAACGAATTTGACTAGCATTTGAACATGACTCTCCCAATTTCTCATTCTGAGGCACTATCCATTACACCAGTTGCACATCAAGAGACAAGACTAAGCTTTTTAAATATGTACAATAGATAAACATCCAAGTGCACACCTAAACACATTTGGTTATCTTTTGTAGCTGAATTGGAAACGAAATCAGTTAACTAGTTATCTTAACATAATAGTTCAATTTTTTGTCAGAATTTTTGAAATGGGCAATTATCATTATTACATGCATTCCATTTAGGACCAGCATGATCATCCTGGTTGTTATACTCATAACATTTCGGCTGTAATACCTTCTGACCTTCTTCAGGTATTTGTCTTCCAACCAAACTCTTTATTGAATCTAAGGGTGTAGATTGTTCTTATTGTACTTTTCATGCAAAGGGGATATTTTATATCAGTTAATACTCACCTATGTGTCATTTGTTTGCTTCTCTGCCTTTTGGCTGGGTTGAGAATTGATGTAATGGAATAACCTGTCACCCCCATGAGTGACTACACTATAGGTAGTAACTACCTATAAGTAGCTGTAAGTCAATGAACTACAGAGACTAGCTGCGACCAGTTCCAGCTAAATAGTCAAACTCTCTGCCTTCTCGTGGAGAGGAACCCGGATGAGGCTCTGCTGAAGGGCAGTAGACTGCCCCTGAACCCGTTTATATGGGTTCAAAAAGGGAATATTTTTGGCCGAGCCTATGGGCTTGGAGAACCCACGTTAAACCGGCCTTGTGCCACATGCAACCCTGGTGGGTGGGTGGGGGTATGTACGGTAGCTAAATATACTAGTTGCTAAACAGTCGAACTCTCTGCCTTTGGGTGGAGAGGAACACGGACGAGGCTCCGCCAAAGAGCAGAGTCTTGTTCGGGGAGGTTGACTGCCTCTGAACCCCTTTTATGCGGGTTCAAAAAGGAATATTTTTGGCCGAGCCTATGGGCTCGGAGAACCCACGTTAAATCCGGCCTTGTGCCACATGTAACCCTCATGGGCGGGGGTAGCTAAATATACTAGCTGGGATCTGCTGAGTATGACTCAGACTTATGCAAGAACTACCGACCTTCCAATAGTAGCACTCACTACTGGATTGACTTGTGATGACCTTGTGCATAACTGTTACCTTTATTCTTATTGTACTGGTTTTTTACAATAAACCTTTACTTATTTAATCACCTTGTTTTTCAAGTATATATTCCTATTAGCACAGAATATAACAAAAATGTATGTTCTCTTTTTACTTTAGATGAACAAAAGCACCCAGTCCAGGGATTCCAACTCTGGAGCAGCACCTTCTTCATTGCACTAAGAGAGGTTGAATTGAATCAATGTAATATTGATGCTAGCATGACAGTGGTTGCAGGGACTGGGCAATTTTTATCCTTGGCCTATATGCATATTCATGGGTACCTGTACCCCATCTTAAAAACAACCTTGTGTCACATCCTGTCTTAGTGGGCAGATCAGGCAAATAATCGCTTGTTCGTATTTTCGACTAAATCAGTGGATTTTCAGCACTACCAGATCCAAGGATTGAACTCACAACTGTCAGGGAACATGATTTGTTTTAATCAATACTTTAATCCATTAGGACATGTATCCATTAGACACATACTCTGCTTCAGTGGAAGAAATGAACAAATGATACAAAGATGAATATGACTGGTGTGTACTGATATGAAATATCTGCTAAGCATAGGAATCAAAAATAAGAATCTATCAACATGGAATAATAAGTGTTCAGTTTAACATACCAAAATGTTTACCAAGTACAAAGACAGAAACCTAAAGAAGGCCAGAGAGTACAACAGTTGAAATGTTCATTTATTTATTTATTATTTCATCCCAAGCATGGTAATAATGCCACTAAGATGCAAGGGGCTATTGGGAGTGAAAAGAGACAGGCAGAATTTAGAAGCAACCAGAAATAGGTACATTGGTTACTTATGTTTATTTTTTACATCTGAGTTTAGAATTTTTTTGTGTGAATGAAAACTCCCTGATGAAGTATTATAAACGAACAGTATGAATTTTATTTAGCATTACTGAAAAATTTGACAAAGAAGTATTAATTTTACCTTAAACCAGTTATTCAAAAATATATACTATGATATTTACCACATGAACTACGATGAATATAAAATGAGAAACATATGGTATATAATTTTGTTTTTGTGCAGGGGTTTCTTGAGACATGTAATTTATTTTAAGGGTTATGCAAGGGTAAAAAGGTTGGGAAACACTGTTATAGAGAATGCTATCAAAAAAAGAACACATCTGTTTAAAGTTGGAAATGGAGGATAGTTTTATATAAATTTTCATAAATAAATAGGAATATATTTCCAGCATTTTAATTTTCATTCTGTATAAAATTATTTTTGAATAATAAAAAGTTGGAAAACCCTGTATTATAAAATACATATATATTTAAAAAAAAATTATTGTGATTAATTTTCTATAGGAATTTTATTTGAAATTATTTAATTATTAATTAATTTATGTAAATGATTAACAAAATACAATGAAAGGGATATTTTATATAAATCAAACATTAATTAAAAGAGATGTGTACTCCAAAGGATTCCCTATGAAAATGCATTGAAAGCAATTGCTTGTGATTTACAACAAAATACATCACATATATTCATTGTGAAAATGAACTGTTAGTTAATTCTCCATAGAAAGAGAATGCAAGTGATTTACAAAAGAAATATACTGGAAATGATTTTCTATAGAAGTGCATTGTAATATATAATAGAAATACATTTAATTTACTATATAAATGCACTTCAAAGTAATATCTGGAGAGCTGCATGTTAAAAATGATTTACCACGGAAATACATTTCAATAAACTGACAAGAGAAATACACTGCAAATAATTTAACAAAGCTAATAATTTTGAGTGGAAGTGAATCACTGAGGTTTTATTATAAAAATAGGCTATTTTCTCAAGAAACAAAGTTACTAGTTTATTTATAGAAGATACAATACCCACATGATGCTTAAACAAAACAGCCATATTTTGTAACTTGGTATTGATAGTCTGACAGGATTTAATCAATAATCAAATGGATCAATGATCAGTTGAGTACATTTGCATGTATTGATCATAGCCATCACCACTGATTCTTTATATTGCGTTTGTCATTGTATTTTACTCGTAGAGGTTCTGGATACACTTGAAATTGATTAGAGAGAGTTTAAAAAAGATAAAAGGCCAGCATTGTGTTTCATCTGAAGTGTACCTCGCATCCTTCAAAAGAAAAATGAATTGAAAGCAAAGTTAACTTTGATTAATAAATAATTGGACCAGTGAGCATAGATGCTAAAATATATTGTGTATAAATCTGTTAAGCATTCTCTTTATTCCATGAATTATTAGGATGAGTATCTTTAGCTTTGTTTAACACAATCTATTATGATACAAATCATAATCAATGAGTGTTGATATGTATGCATATAATAATCATGCTATATTCACCAATAATAATTCAAAGATCCAGTTGAGTGGAATAGTTTCAGGATGATAGCATATTGTTGCAAAATAAAAAATGAAAATAGGTTTTTTTTTTATTGTTATTTTAACTATCATAAATACAAAACCGTCCCTGATATATATATATATATATATATATATATATATATATATTTATATCTATCTATCTATTTATATATATATCTATATCTATATATAAAACATACTATATTCCTCTAATTAAAAGAGGAAACAACTAAGATGAAAAAGTATAGAAAGTGCTTTAATCGCTAGATCATTCACAGTAAATTTGCTCCCAGGTTCTTGCAACATCTGACCTTTCTTGCCAGATCTTCTATTATCACTGTTTAGGATATTTAATAACAAAAGTGATGGAAACAAAAAAAAGGAATCTAAATGAAATTGGATAGATTATATACCCAAAACACATAAAAAATTAAATTTAAAATGGTATTTAAAATACCATTGTGTTTTCAGAAGTAAATCATTTTCATCAAAAGTTACTTAACATTGCTTGATAATGGAACAAATTTAAAATTCCAAAACAGAAATTTCTGCATCATGATGTAGAATATTTTTTAAATAAGAATATTAAAATATTATGATCTGCATTGTCCTGAACACTTTTTAAAAAAAAAAGGAAATGCTAAAGGACTGTGGATTCTTAATCTGTTCTTTCTCTTTATTTGTATATATATATATATATATATATATATATCCCTCTCTCTCACTATATACAGGGTGCAATAGATAAATTGTCATCTAAGTTATGCAAAAATGAAAATAACACTGAAACCTCATTTTAACAGATATATTTACAAAAATTATACAAAAATATCTTGAAATACTAAAGAGTAAATTTATTCAATAAAATTGCCATTGGCTTCAACCATGGCTTCCAGATGACTTTGGAATTTCCTGCAACTCTTCTGGATGGTCTCCAATTTAATTGGGGAATGCTGCTATAATCCTTACCTTCAGTTCATCTTTGGTATTTCAAGGAGTTTTTTTGATCTCTCACTCAGTTGTGCCCCGCATAAAATAATCAAGTGGGTTGCAGTCTGGGGAGTTAGTTGATCTGATGTAAGAGGTGATGTGGTCACAGAAATTGTCTGACAGCCAAGACTGGGTTCTCCTGCTTGTGTAGCATGATGCAGAGTTCTGTTGTCAGACACTGGGTCTTCCAGCAGTCACCCTCTTGACCCAGACCAGCACTATCTCCTTAAGGCACGATGTAGGCCTCTGTGTTCAGTCTGGGGCCCTTATCAACAAATTTTATTATCAGAACAATCACTGTGAGTTTTCTGAGCTGCTGTACCTTAGTAATCACCATTAAACTCAACTCTTTCTAGATCCTCTGCACTATCCTCATATTGACATCCAAAATCACTGAAATATTTGTATTGGAGCTTCTGGCACAAATGCCAAGTTGTACAGCATGGTGTTTCCAAATTTCTGGTGGGGTTAATTGTGTCATGGTTCTCTTTTTCTCACAGATGGTGCCCAACTGGTCCTACTATAGTGTGCAGTCAACAAAATCACAATGTGCATGTGTGAAATTAAAATTATAAAATGGCGACAATTTACCCATCGCACCCTCTATCTGTGTGTGTGTGTATATATATATATATATATATATATATATATATATATATATATATATATATATATATATATATATATATATATATATAGTTAAACCTAGAGGCCAGACAACCTACTATGGTTTCACCTTAGCGGATCATCAGAGAAGGCTGGCTAAAAGTTAAAAAAGAATGGAATACTTAGTATTACTTAAGTATTCCGTTCTTTTTTACCTTTTAACCAGCCTTCCCTGATGATTCACTAAGGTGAAACTGTGGTAGCTTGTCTGGCTTTCTAGGTTTAACTAGGTCTGCTCTACTTATTGTATTGAGCACTTTATTTAGTTATTTTGTGTACTCGTATCGGGGATTTTTTTTTTTTGACTTTGGACTTGCATGCTAGACGATTATTTTTGGCTAACGTACATGTTCTTGGTTCTCTCTTTTTTTATACCTTTTTTTCCATTTGGTATTGGTTTGATTATTTGCAAATCAAGACACCGAAGGTTTTCCGAACGAGTATAGTTTCTTATACTTATAAGATTACTACTGCTAATAATATATATATATATATATATATATATATATAATGATAATAACACTAAGGAGCATTGGAAAAGGTTCGACTTGACTAAACAGTGATTTCCCAAAAATGGTTTGAACATCTGGTCAGATTTTGGGAAGTGGATCATGTTGCAAAACTTTCAGTACCCTTTTGTAATAATCTAGTGGAGTTATGTTTTAGTTTACATGAACTAAGCACTGCAAAAAATACTACTTATCCAGAAATATATATAATCTTTAAGTTAATTTTATTGGATTAGTTTAATTTATCTTCATTCTTACTATTTTCTTCCCTCACTCTTTATTTTTTATTACTACTAATCCCAAACTGAAATAGTATAAATTAAACTTATAAGCAGGTGGATTTCTGAATATCTGACCAACTTCTGTTAAAGTGACTACAATTTCAAAATGGGTTATCACATATAAAATGTTCAGCAAGAAAAAGACAGTGATTTGTCAGGAAGGAAACTTCCTAATGTTATCAGTCTGGAGGGGGGATGATCCCAGCATGCGGCACATTTGGAAAGTGCTTGAAAACCATACCACGGGTTGACCCAAGCCTTGTGAGTAAAATTGGGTAGATGAAACACTTGGGGCCATCGATAGATGTGCTAACATGAAGTTACAAGACATTGTGACCGAGGGTTTGAGTTTGCTGGTGTTGTTCAGATTGTTGATCATTCTAGATAACACGGTCTCTCCCAGAAACTGTAACTAAGGTCTGCTCAGTATAGGTGGGCTCTGTGGGTGTTGAACAAACACAAATGTGCCTGAGTGAGAGTCTGCAATAAGTATTGGCTAGACACCCTAGTAGATGGGTATCCTCGAATATATGTAGCTAGCTATTATATATATATATATATATATATATATATATATATATATAAGCTGTGATCAAAGAGTATTGGAACTGGTGCTATAAAAAATACTACAACACATATCAATTTGGCATTTAATCTCCTTCAAAGTAATTCCCTTCTGAAGCCGCACATTTTATCAAGTATCATTCTATTTCAATTGAAGCATTCCTGGAATTCTTTTTTTGGAATAGCGAGCAGCTGCCTCTTAGATTTCCTTAATGTCTTGAAATCTTGTTTCTTTCAAGTAGGATTTGATTTTTGGAAAGAGGAAAAGTCACAAGCGGTAAAATTTGGGGAATATGATTTTGTCAAACCTGGGGAATGTTGTCCTTGGTCAAAAATTGCTGAGCTGAATGGACAGGTGTGTTTTCATGGTGGTGCTGCCACACACTGAACACCTTTTCTAATGAACAGCATCCCACAAACAGTGCAGCTCCTCATAGTAGTATAGCTTGTTTACTCTTTTACCTGGTGGAGCATACTCATGAGGAACAATACCCTTGTAGTCAAAGAAAACTATCAACAGTGTCTTCACATTGATCTGACTCATTTGTGCTTTCTTTGGTCTTGATGAGGTTGAAGACTGATCCTTGGTTTCGAGGTTAAAACCATAAACCCATGTTTTTTTCCCTGTTATGACTGTTTTCAAAAGATTTTTCTGTGGTGTGGTGAGACGACTACACTCTACACACTTTCCTTCCAATCTGTGCTAAGTGACTTCACTCTGCATACTTTAGCTCTGTTACCATAACAACAGTCCTGATACTTTTTGATCAGGCCTATGTGTGTGGGTGTCGACATCATTGTGTGTAACATACTAAGAAAAACAGTAATGTTTTTTTTAATCAACTTTTGTTGGTTTACAACCAAACACAATGTAAAGCATTTGGCTTACAACCAAGAAAAGTTAACTAAAATATGTAACCACCATTCTTTGTTGTATTGAACAATACCTGGAAAAAAAAAGAAATGTTGCTACCTACATATACATTATTGTATACATATGTATATTGTATAGGTGCAAAGTACTTCAGCTTGACCCACTTCCAAAAATCTGACTAAATGATCTCTTGGTTAGACTGAGAACTTTTCAGCAATATTTTGTAGTTTGCCATTTTGAATCACCAGCTTTAAAATATAATAACACAAGTGTTATGGGAACTTACCTATAAGGATAATGGACTCTTCCTGACACAATAAATACTGTGCCTCTCAAGAGGTATAATGAATGAATGGTGTAAAGAGTCGAGACAATATTAGTTCAATCTGAACCAGACGGACAGTCATTACTAACAACTTCAACTTCTTGTACTATATTTCTGTTGTAATATATCTTTGTTATTCTACTCTTGTGTTCATGTTGTTCTTCCTTGGTTCTAACCTTGGGCCATAACTGTGGTGCGAGGATATTGGACCATAACAATTAGTTAAAGCAACCCAGCAGTGAATTTATTCCATTATGATAAAAGCTGGGGTCACAGAAGTCAACAAAGTGTTGAAAATTCTTTTTTGATTTAGTCTGCATTAGTGTACACCTAATGGTATATATATGTATCTAAGGCCTATAAAAAGGGGTTATTGGTAGTAAAAAAGTCTAGTGAATAGGGTAGAACCTCAAAGCGTAAATGAATCTGTTTTTGCCAAGTGGTTTGTAATGTATGATATATATCATGCATTATCCTGCAGCAAATGAGATCCCTTTCTGTTCATCACTGTTAGCCAAAATGTTAGCAATTGTTGATGTATCCATTCCAAATCATGATAGGACTCTACCATAATAGTCTATATTGCAAAAGGCTGTAATGAATTTCTCCAGTACAACATTACAAAGTAATTAGGAGGCTCTTTTTGAAGTTAAGATTTGGTGTTGCAAAGGTTGTGTTGGGGGTCATGTTTGTCTACCTGTAAACATACAATGTAACCTTCACTCAAGCTTTCCACCAATCAGCCAATGATCAGCCCACATTGCATTCCAATTCTCTATCTCATCAGTGTGTACTGAAAGCTGGGAAAAGGCCTGCTGCATGCTCACAAAGTAACACAATGAAAGAAGTGCCACATTGAGAAATAAGAACACAAATCCTGTTCCGCGTATTATACGTAGATGTTTTATTCAGGGTTTTGCTTGCTCATCCTGGTGGGTAGATATTTTGGTGATACTTGGGACCACTTGCGCTATGTCAGTTCTTCCCCTTACCAACTCCTTGCCCATCTACTCAGCCCAACATGGTGGCCCATTTACTCACCTTAACGTGGTGGCCTATCTACTCATCTCAATGTGGTGGCTTGATAAAACAAATGGAGGCTTCAGAACTGTTTGAACATATCCATCTCCTGCCAAGGGTGAACCAGAACTCTCTCTGATTACAAACATGACTTTTAATATAAACCAGCATGTGGATATAGGCTATTTCTGGTTTTGTTGCCACTTAATCTTGGAAAATCCCTTTACATCTCTTGGGTAAAGTGGATGCTGCTTAGAAGACAAAACTTCAAAAGGAACTATCTGTTGGTCTATAAAACAGAAAGACTCGAGATCAAAGTAAAATCACCTCTTCCCTTTCTATGTGGGTGTCCAAAGTGTCACACATCCAAAGAAAATCACCTTTCTGATTATCAAATAGAAACCAATTTTCATCAACAATAAGCACATGACTAAGAAAGTTTCAGTTTTGAAACTAACAAATTATGTAGTGTCATACTGTAAAAGCTACTGATCATCAGTTACTTTATGAAGTACCAACTTCTGAATTTTCTTCACTTTACCAGTTTCTACTAGGTATTGTTTTATCGGCTACCCTCAGCTTTGCTTCCAAATTCCTGAGTCCTATCCTTAATACTTTATTGTCGAGTGATGACTTCCTGCCAGATACCAGCCACCAGAACAGTTACTGTGACATAAATTACAGATAGCTTTAATCAAAGTGAAAAAATGCTTTACAATACATTGATCCTTCTGGTGTTATAGTGCCAATTATAGTGACTCATAACTGAATAGCTAAAACAGGCTTTGGTTCATATTTTTAAACTCCCATGGAAATATTATAAGGAAATAGTTATATGACCACCATAGATGTTAAGGTACCTGATTGATTTTGTTTAGCAGCATATCATCATCCATGGGTTATTTAATGCCAAAATATAAATATTTTGAATACAATTGTATGACTTCAACCACAGATAAAATGTATTGGTCATTTTACTATAAAATGTATTGGTCATTTTACTATAAAATGTATTGGTCATTTTACTATAAAATGTATTGTTGGTAATTCTACTATAAAATGTATTGCTGGTCATTTTGCTTTAAAATTGTAGTGTTGATAATTTTACAATAAATATGTATTGTTCATAATTTTTTTTAATATGAAAATGTGTTTTTATACTTTCATAGTGTTTTGTTTTTGTTTGGCGGTTCACTATTTGCATTTAGCTGGGACCATAACAGATGTTATCATCCTGGGTCAGGGTGGATCTGGGAACAACAGCAATTAAAATGTGGTTCCATGCTCCTCAAAATGTCCAGTCTCCTTATCAGAGGACTTGCTGCTGGATGTAGTTTATCATCAAACCCAGGACTATAAGGTTCCTTGAAGTCCTTTTTGTTTTAAATCTTTAAATGAGAGTTATTTGCAAATGATGGAAAATGAGAAACTGAATAAAAGGCTAAATCTTTTTCTGTTCACATCTGTTTATCTAAGTCTGTTCACATCTATCAATCTTGGTTTGTTCATATCTCACTTAGTCTTTTCATATTTATCTATCTATTGATATATCCTTATCTTTGAAATATTATATTTGATTCCTGATACTGCTAGCTTTGTGAAGTTCAAGAGAAGCAAAACTCAACTTGACACCATGGAATCATTTTTCTGACAACACTTCTCTATTAAAGTTAAAGGCAAATCAGGATAAATAATAATATCTATTATTACCAGGATACTATAGGCAATAAAAGATCTCTCATTAAAAACCACTCTGGGTTAAATTCTATGTGTGGTTGTTGATAAATATCCTGCAGTTTTACTTTTTCTCTTTGCATGTTTGTGTGAATGTGCGCTTGCACATTTAAAGGAATTCCTGACCTGACATCTCATTTACAGTCACTTTCTCAAAGACGTGCTGTGGCTTCCGTCTCTCTTTTCTACAAATATTTTCATGGCAACTGCTCTGATGAGCTACTTTCACTGGTACCCCAACTGCATGAATTTAAGCGTGCTACTAGGCTGGCATCTCGGCCCCACCCTTTCATTGCTGAAATGGTTAAATGTAGCCATCTCTTCTACTCCAACAGCTTCTCTCATACTTCCCAACAGCAGGACTCCCTTCCTCCTACTTGCTCCTTGATGGCTATAATCTTCAAATATTTAAATGTAATGTCAATTGACATTCTAATGTCTTGATCCTGATCCCCATCCTTCTCTACATCCTTTCCTCAAACATCTCACTTTACTATTGCTCTCACTTGCTGTAACCCTTTGCATGCTAGTGGCACTCCTGTGTTGCTTGGGGTGAAATGCTTTAAAAAATAAATTCGTATAAATTGTGTCTTCCTGAATTTTCTGTAGGTTAAATTAAGAAACATACACGGCATACATTGTGTTATCATTAATTATAACCATTTTCAATCAAAGGGAGGGGAAAAAAGCCTCATGTTCTGATTAGGCTTTTGTTAATGTGAGAAGAAAGGAAGTAGAAGAAAAAACTGAAAAAAAGAGATAATATGAGAATCCATACTTTCTTTTGCATCTTCTTTCATTTTCTTTCAGCAAAAATATATCCAATGTAAACATTACAAATGAAATCCTGATTTTATGAGGCAAAGAAACATTTTCTTTCAAACTGATTGAAATAGGATAAGTTTGAATTGAAAGGTTCTCATTTCTTATTTTTACCTATAGAAACTTATATATAATATAAATTACTGATGATATTTCCATATGCATATGTCAACACTTGATTTTTGGCCAAGAGACTAATTTATACACTATATACTATACTCATGCATAGAGTGACCCTAGTTTCTATTGTCCTTGGTATGACAACAAACTACATCTGACAGCAAGGCTTGTGATCAGGAAATTGGAGATTTTGAGAAGTATGAAACCACCTCTTAACTGCTGTTGTTCTCGGGTTCACCCTGACCCAGGATGGTATCACCTGTAAGGGTCCCAGCTATGGGCAAATAGTGACAAATATCAACAGCACATTTTTATAATAAAATTAGCACCAATACATTTTTTATAGCAAAATGACAATCAAAATATAAAAATACATTTTTATAGCAAAATTACCAATAATGCATTTTATGATCTACAAATTATATATCTGTTGTAATGGAATGTTCCACTCTTCCTATTGTCTATTGTGGACTGACTATATTAGTAGTTATACATAGTGTATACCTGAGAGTTGCTTCAGAAATTACTAGCCTGATAACTGATTCCGTCTTTCAGTATAGTATTCTCTTTTAAAATAAACCTCTCTTTCTTTCATCTATGCCCGTGTTGCTGTTCCTTTCACTTGAGTATCACCTTTGTCTGTTTGTAACTTCTTTAAAGATACAACAATATCTAAAAAACACACCTTTACTTTGACAAGCAGGAAGATTGTTTATCAGTATATCAACTTCTTATTGATCACTAGCAGCATGGCCCGGCATTGCCCGTGCTTGATTCAAAAATCATACAACATACAGCAATCGCTATCATTTGACTTAAAATATTTTTGCCCTTCCTTGCCTTTAAAGGAGTGCCCTTTGCTGTGCTGATATTGCTACATGCCTTACTTCTTGCCTATCTCACACTGCAAATTTTTTTAAGCTCTATACTAAACATTAAATCTGTTACGAAAAAAGAACTAAAACAAAATGAACACAAAACGATCAGCTTTAAAAAGGACTCAGAACTGGAAAAACCGAATGAAAAAGAATGTTAACAACAAATACTTTTTCACACCCAAACCAGTTATGCGGAATCAGAATCAACGTTGAGTTTAAGCAAGCGAATGAGGCAATTGGAGTAAAGTGCCATGCAGATTTAAATTTTTTCCACTTGTGACGAATGCAGCTATCAATATTTTTGCATGCTAGCATGCTAGTTAACATTCGTGTCAGCCAACTATTGGCTCTCACTCTGGCCAGTAGAAAATGGCTGCACACTACATGAAAACTGCCGTAGAAGCATGAAAAAATCTAATATTTCCACTATCGATGAGAGTTGGGAAATGCAAAGTCAGTCTTGTCCTTCCCACTAACTTGGAGCATGTGCATGTAAATTTTGGTGCAAATCCGTCGAAAATTGCGGCCGTGCATTCGTTACACACACACACACATATCCCGCCTTTTATAGATAGAAATTTAATGCCGAAATTTAATTTTCATGGGAGCATTAATAATTTCTTTTACAAAAATGTATTGCTAGTATTTTTACTATAAATATGTATTTTTATACTTTCATAGTGTTAACTATTTGCTCTTAGCTGGGACCCTAACAGATGCTACCACCCCAGGTCAGGGTGGACCTAGTAACAACAGCAATTAAGAGGTGGTTCCATGTTCCTCAAAACTTCCTGATCAGAGGCCTTGCTGCCAGATGTAGTTTATCATCATACTCAGGACACACCTTTACTCTGAAAGTATAAAATTATATACAAAATATTTAGATTTTGACATTAATTAACCCATAGAGGTTGATATGCTGCTGAACAAAATCAACCCCCCAACAACCAACCTAATTTCTAAGATTAATAGAGTACAAAAATATCTGTATTTTGCCAAAGAATTCTCATTAAAACATCTCCTTATACCTTATAAGCTGAGCTTTAGTAAGATTAACTATAATTTTCCAATTGCTTCTCAGCCTTTTGGATGTGATCAATGGAAGCTATTTGATCTCCTCTTTAAAAAAAAATGAAAAAGCCTGGTCTTGTGGATTCTAATCCTGCAACAGCATGTTCCTCATTGCGCTAAAAAGGGAGGGTTGGTGGATACTGAAGCCAACAGGATAGTGGTTGTGGAAAATGGGCAATTTTTGTTCTTAGCCCATATATAAATGAATGGACACCCTGCGTTAAAAATGATTTTGTACGACATCCTGCCACTGTGGAGAATCTAAGTAAATACATCTTGGCTTTTTGGTCTGAGAACAAAGTGATCTTTAAACTATAGAGAACCCTGGTCCTGGGGTTTCCAATCCTATGTGTAACACCTTCCTCATTGTACTAAAGGAGGAGGGTTAATCAGTTAATCAACATCAGTGTGACAATGCCTGTGGGAACTGGCTGCTATTTTTTTACTTGACTGTATGAACATGCATGATTACCCTCCACTGTAAACCAATCTGTATCACATCCTATCACTCATAGGGAGGTGAGGTGAGTAAATATTAGCTTTGATTACAAAATGATTACCCTCTACTTTTAACTCTTAACACTAAATCCTGAAATGTTGCAGAAAAATTGTATATTTCCATTTAGGTATTTGAATGTCTGAAGCTAAGAATTGCTTCTAATCCCCCCCCTTAATCTGCAGATTTCAGCTGAATGAGACTTACCTATATATAGGTTGACCTGCAATCAGTCGGATGTCAGCCTAAGCTTAAAAAAAAAACAGCTTAGGACTTCATAAACTGCAGTACTCTAAAAACTTCTAAATTTGGCAGGGTGGGTGGTGTTGTGTTGCTTCTAGCATAATGTTTTAAGAAGAGGCATTCAAGTTTTTTATAGTGTAGAATCACATTAGGTCTTTAACATTTTATCTTAAAAACTTGACATATACACATGTATATATAATATTTTACACTTGATCTCAACAGCTTAATCTCAACTTTTTTGTAAAAATCTAAATGAACCATTCTTCCCAGACACTGACACTCATCCTGTCTTTGATATTCAAATCAAATCTAACACAAGGCCATTATTTTTATTGTCTTGTTTTTTTGTTTTTTTTTTAAATTAAGTCATGATTAAATACATTCATCCGGCAAGTGGGAGCTGTGAGTTTCAGCTCCCCAAACTTTTGCTTAAACCGGGAACTAAACAGAGGACTAAATTTACCTACTTGGCCTCAATTTAGGAAAATGCTACTTGGGTGAGCTGTATCATTTGTATAAAATAATCACTGCCATTAATTTTGCAAAATAAATCAGAAAACATTAATTTTCTGTTTTTGCTTTTCCAAGATATTAGCTTTTAAAACTCATATAAGTCTTATATAAAGAAAATGTCTATAGAACTTATTCCAGAAAATATGTACAAGTGAAAAGCCAAAAAGAAAAATGCCTACAGTAGGGTAATAGGTAAAAACAAAAAATGTTTATGATAGGGTAATAAATAAAAACAAAAATGTTTATAGTAAATAAAAGATAAAAACAAAAAATAGTTTATAAATAAAAAAATGATTACAGCAGGTAATAGATAAAAAGAAAAAAATTGTTTATGGTAGGGTAACAAATAAAAGCAAAAAATGTTTACAGTAGGGTAATAGATAAAAAGAAAAAATGTTTACAGTAAGGTAATAAATAAAAGTAAAAAATGTTTACAGTAGTGTAATAGATAAAAACAAAAACTGTTTATGGTAGGATAATGGATCTAAAAAATATTTGTTTATGGTAGGATCACAAAAAATATAAATCTTTAAAACTTAATATTTGATTTAGTCACTCCCATTTTTAATATCTGATTTAGCCTCCAACTTTTATTTCATAACACCCTGCTTGAAATATGAAGTAATGTTGATAGAATATGTCAGTAGGTTTTAATATGAACTCATTATCTTTCTGAGACTATTAAGTATACAAATTGTTTTTAAGCCCTGATCAATTCTTTTTCCAACTCCATAATTAGGTGGACATCACTTCTGCTTACTTTGTTCATGCCCGATAGCAGGATTACCAATTGTTGGGTATAATTAGTGATAAATACAATATAGTAATAGTATTGCGAACATATAAAGATTGTTCTTAAAGAGAACAATCATTATTGCCGTATTCACAATGTTTCAGATAATATACATTGGAATTTCAAAACCAACCAATTCCACATGCCATGCCTTTGGATATCTCAGTTTCAGTTAATTCCCCATCTCCAACCATCCTGGGTATAACAATAAACTACATCTGCGTTCTAAGACAATAAACTACATCCAACAGCAAAGCCTCTGATCAGGTGGCTTTGAGGAGTGTGGGACCATCTCAACTGCTGGTGTTCCCAGGTCCACCCTGACGTAGGGTGGTAGCACCTGTTAGGGTCCCAGCTATGGGAAAATAGTTAACCCCCCAGATTGGTGTCAAAACACTATGAAAGTGTAAAAATAGGTTTTAATACAGAAATACGATTTTGTAAAAAAATTAACAGCAATAAATTTCTGAAGAAAAATTATTACTAGCAATACATTTTTGAAAAAAAAATATTACCAGCAATAAAAATCTTGTCAGCATTAAATAACTCATAGAGATTGATATGCCATAAAACAAAAGAAACCAAACCAATATATACTTAGATAGATAGATAGATAGATAAAAAATATTACCAGCAATAAAAATCTTGTCGGCATTAAATAACCCATTGAGGTGTTGATATGCTGTAAAATCAAACAAACAAACCAATCTCCAAGATTTTGTTCCCAGTTATTTTTGGATCACTCAACCAACACTTTTATCCACTGAGTCATCTGTCCTTGAGAACATTAGTTAATGAATTTTTGGGACTTATGTCTCAGCACAATCTTTACCAGAGCTCATATTACAATTTTTTTTTATTGTTGTTTTGCTCTAGCTTTTTGTATTACTGGTTCCTATACTGTATTCATGTATATACTTGGCTGGCTTAGAAAATTTTGTAGGTTAGGATATGCACTGATTCCTTAAGTTTTCATATTTTTTAGTGCTGTTCTCTGTCTATTATTTCAACTTCATCCCACAGAGGGTGGTGATGTCACTTTCCTTTCAAATATATGCTCAGTTATGCATGATTTTTCTATAACTAGACTAAATAAAGGGTTGAAATTCCAATATATATCACCTGAAGAAGGCCGGAGCATACAATGATCAAAATGTCAGGAATATGACGATAAAGATGAGGGCAACAGTCCGAACAATGTAAATGCTGCAAATAGCTAGAATACCTCATCTTAGAAATATAGACAGATCCTGAAGAAGGCTGGAGCATACAATGACCAAAACATTGTAAATATGGCAATAAAGATGAGGACAATAGTTTGAACAATGTAAATAGTGTAAATAGCTAGAATACCTCATCTTAGAAATATAGACAGACAGATCCTGAAGAAGGCTGGAGCATACAATGACCAAAACATTGTAAATATGGCAATAAAGATGAGGGCAACAGTCCGAACAATGTAAATAGTGTAAATAGCTAGAATACCTCATCTCAGAAATATAGACAGATCCTGAAGAAGGCCAGAGCATACAATGATCAAAACATCGTAAATATGGCAATAAAGATGAGGGCAACAGTCCGAACAATGTAAATAGTGTAAATAGCTAGAATACCTCATCTTAGAAATATAGACAGATCCCGAAGAAGGCCGGAGCGTACAATGACCAAAATGTCAGGAATATGGCAATAAAGATGAGGTCAACAGTCTGAACAATGTAAATGGTATAAATAGTAACATATTTTACTGCCTGAGAAAACCAAATAGAAAGAATACAAAAGGAGTTAATGAAAATGCATATGTTTAGAGATATCCCTTTTGTACATATATATGTACAAAGTTCATATTAAAGATTGTGAGAAACTTATATTTGAAAAAATTCTTTGTTTGGTAAAATTGTTAGATACAGAACTGGTATAAGAGTCTTGTGAGCCCTCTCCTGAAGTTATGATACAGGGCCCCCCTCTACTGCATGTCAATTTTCATAAAGTAGTATTCATATAAAATACAAATTTCATTGTAACCTAATTATATACAATAATGGATCATATGCAATATAGGTGAACAATTCAACTAGAAAAATTGGAAATAATTACAATGTATCTAAATACAAATTAGAGACATGTCATAATAGATTATTCAATTTTAAATAAATCAACAATGTTTTGTGGCAATTTTTAACATCAACTTGAGATTTTACTTGCTAAAAGTTGAATTTAACACATTCAACATTATGGATAAAAAACAGTGAATTTTATATAGTGTATTTTCAAGATTATGGGCACATGGTTGAGTGGTTAGAACATTCGCATTCTGACAATGAGACTCGGGTTCAAATATCACCATAGTTGATTTGTTGGGAAGGAAACTTCCTGATGTTATTGGACTGGAAGAGTTCCAGCATGCAGCACTTTTGGAAAGTGCCTGAAAACCAAATTATGGGTTGACCCAAGCCTTGTGAGTGAAATTGGGTACCATCAATAGCTGTGCTAGCATGAAGTAACAAGTCATCGTGGCCGAGGGCTTGAGCATGCAGACCTTGTTCAAAATATTGATCCCGTCAGATAACACACTCTTTCCCAGAAACTGGAACTAGGGTCTGCTCAGCATATTTGCAGTATAAACCGCAGGTGGGCTCTGTGGGATTGAATAAACATAAATGCACTTGAGCAAGCATCTGCAATAGGAATTAGCTAGCTGCCCTAGTAGACAAGTATCCTTGAATACGAGTGGCCAGCTATACATACATACATTTTCAAGACTTAGCATGAGCAAAACAAATTCACAGATTTGGACTAAAAAAAAATCCTAGAATGACATCAAAATCTGTGAAATTTTTTACCTTTTAATAAACAGCTGTGCTTAGTTTAATTTTTAATTCTGATATTGATTAAACTTAGCATAGTAGAATATAAAATAGAATGAGGAATAAATGAGAGTAGGGAGATTCTTTTGTGCCACTCTTTCAAATGGAAAAGAATGCTTACTTTGAAAATCAGCATCTAAGTCTTACTAGTGGGTAACTTCATGAGAATGTAGTTGTTCTGTAAAATGTGACTGTTAACTATAATGCCTCTAGTCCTTAGCTATTTTGTTTCTTTCTTTCTCTTGAAGGTGTGTGTTAATGAAAATACAGGTCATTTTAAAGGAAAGGTTAATAGAAAGTAAAGTTTTATAATGAAAGAGTGACCAAACTTGCTTAAACTACATCCTTATGGCATTAGTTTATAACTTACACTGTCTTTTTTCCATGTATTTAAACTATAATTATCATATTATAAGTCTGCTTGTTTCTCTGTTAGTAAGTTAATTAGCACATGCATTACACTCTGCCATTATCTCAGATAAGTAATGGACCATTCTGTTTTGATTACAAGAAAAGACAGAAGAAAAACATATCAGAGATGCAATTTTTTGTAGCGAGAATAAGAAAGCATACACAATAATGAGAAAGAAAGTTAAGATATGAAATCTAATCAGTAAAATGGATGGTGTATGCACTCAACCCCAAAATTCTTCAAAACATCAATTGTTTTTCCAGCCCTGTGAAAAGTTGTGTTGTTCTGCTAAAAAGAGATGTTTTCATAATTTTTCTTGCTGTTTTTTTTGTTTAATGTCTCCTTTGGCACACCATATTAGCATAGTATTCTGCAGGAACTGTTTGGTATTTTTGAAGATAAATCGATCATCAAAATGAAATCCTTATCAAGAAAAAAAGGTGTAGCCATATTTCCAGATGTTTTTTAGGTCTTAAATTTCTTAATGCATAGATAACCTTATGTTTGGACTTTGAATCATGGTTTCATAACCATGTTTTATCAACAGTGAGAAGTTATTCCCAAAAACTGATCTCTGGAAATATTTAAAAAACTTAGAGTTTACTGTATTTTCTTGTGTATAATATGAGAAAGTTTGAACAATACTTAAAGTTAAAAAAGAGAGGTCATATTATACACAAGTACACATTTTCAGAAAATTTTACTCAGCTTAAAAAGCTTTTATTTGAAACAGCAAGACTGCAAATACACTTAATTAACACAATAGATAATAAAACAAAAAGTAAGCAGGTGTTCATAATTATTTACAAAAGGTATATGTTGACAATATTTGTTCTTCAGGAATCAGCATAATTGGATGTCTTTTGTCTCAAAGACCGAAAATTCACCAAAATTTATTGAAAAGTAATAAAAGGAATACATATGTTATGCTTTGATAACATTAATGTTACAACAAAGCACATTTTCCTGAAATAAGTTTTGAAACAAAACTTAGAAGAAATATGCAGTGGCTAACATCCAGTTCATTTCTACTTTTTAATATTGTGAAAAATTAAATATTTTAATTAAATATATGTACAACATTGAGATTTTAATGGATAATATGGTACTACTTTTCAAAAAAAAAAATTACATAGGGATGGATGTACTATGGGGTTATATTATATTCAAGGATGTAATTTATTCCTCTGTTTTTAGGCTTAGAAATATGGGGCAATATTATACTTAAGAAGATAATATGAGACATTCAGAATTTAAACATTTTGGTGCCCACTTTGCTGAAAAATCTCAGATGGAGCACAATCTAGTAAGTTGCATGATCTATGTACTCAAATTTTACTTTTAATGCTCTCTTTAATCAACACAGCAAGTCAGGTATTTTGCATTAAATGTTTAACGCTTTTGAAGATCAGTCAGTTATGTGCCATGTGTGATACACAGGCAATCATGTATCTTTCAATACATGACTGATGAAGCAGATTTTTTCCTGCAGTAGGTTGCCATTTCTTTCTGCGGTAGACCAGTTGCCATCCAAGGTTATAGAACCAGGTCTGTCCTGCTATTTACCCATAGCTGGCAGGAGAAGATGGGGTTTCATACCTTTCCCAAGGGTATTAGCACATAAGTGAATGTAATGGATTGGACTTGAATTCGAACTCAGCTTTCTGATTCCTCAATCTTAGCTGCTATCTATTACTCCACTGTGCTTCCCTTCTGAAGATAGTAATGGTAATATAGCCATTTCCCTACAAGGAAACATTCAGCATTCATTGACTGAGAAGCCAGTACTACTTTTGCTTGAAAATCTTTCTCTTAAAATAATTTTTCAGGAAAACAGGTTTCTCAAGTCCTGAAGCTTTTATCACTATTTCCAGTATTAATGGGGATTTCCTTCCTAACTTTCTATTTGATTAGGTGCACAATGTTAACATCTTGATTATATCATTATTTTCTCTTTGAGTTATATGTGCTTTCCATTTTAGTTGTTGCTGCTGTTGATCAAGTGATTTGGTTTCTGTTCTTTTGCAATTCTGTATCACCAGTCCACAATTTTCGAAGAAGGATCATTTTGCTAAGACCCTCAGGCTTTACCCGCTCAAAACCTTTTTTCATTGTTGATATTAGGAAGTGGTGGTATACAGTTTAGATATTTCTGAATAGGTTTGGCACTATGCATGGCATCCATATGAATGTCTCAATATGATGAGGCTATTTAAGAACATGACTTGAGTCTCATTTCTTGAAACACCTATGTCATCAGCATACCCCCCCACACCATCTTATCATCAGTACATTGGTCACAGGAAGGAAAGCATGATCAGTCTTATATTGCTTGACTCATTTGGAATGTGGTACAGAATGTTTAAATGGTCAGTGCCCATCTTGTTATATCTGTGTTTGTATATATGCAGGAAATAGGTTTCTCAAATCCAGTAGCTGTTATCACTCTTTCTATGGGTTTTCCTTCTGAACCTTCCATTTGAAGTTGTGTGGAATGTTAACATCTTGATTATATCTTTATTTTCTCTTCTAGTTATATGTGCTATCAATTTTAGTTGTTGCTGCTATGATATGGCTCTCTATGTTGAGTGTTAAATCAGACGTATGATCAATTTATTGAAGGACATGCTTTCTTTATTTCCTCTTTTTTTGTCTTCTTTTCTTTTTTTATTTCCTGTCTAGACCAAGTCCTGTCTTGACTAAGAAATAGCAGTCACTAGACAGATTGACCACCTGAGAGAGTAAGTAAAAGTTAGTTTCCCAAGCCCATGTAACATGTGCTTCCAAGTGGGAGTTCTGAATTGTAATTTCAGTTTCTCGAAAATCTCTGACCACGATAAGTCGCAAATAAATTGATTCTCATCATGTACTCATTATAAATGCACTTATTCTATTACTTGTTGTGTAAGGAATAAGGGGATATCATTCCTGAGGACATTGGAGTTATTCAACTACTTAATGTGTAGTGTATAAGGGAATATTATACCCAAAGAAATCATCCCAATTTTATCTTATGTACAATTCAATTACCAGAGGGGAAATGAAATACAAGCACTATTCTGAAGTCTTATATCTGATATTGGGAAAAGAACTACCAACTTTTATTTGGATATTTTAAAAAGATTCTGTATATTTGCCATTACAATCATCTGAACTTAAAATTCATGAAAGATGAATGTTTGAACTAACATTCAGTATCCTAAAAGTGCCTATTATTGATTTTATGTCTGTTATCCTATACTCTTTCCATATTCTGTTGTTTTTGTTATATAAAATTATTTACAAACATTCATGTTGCACTTGTTGTTTGTAGACACCTGTATCATTTATTCCTATCTGAGTGAACAAATATTTTCTTTTTTTTGAATCTTGGCTTCATATCTCTATATGTTGCAAATTCATAACACTGCTGTTGGTAGTCCTCAAGTGATCTGGTTTTTGTTATTTGGCACATTTCTTTGATAATCATAAGAATACCTTCATTAGTATTGCTTATCAGCCAGTCATAGTTTACTGGTTATTTAATGTTAGGAAGAATAAATGTTTTAGCCTTCCAGTGCACTGAGTACTAATTAGCATTAGTGTAGCCATTGATACACTAATACTGAATGCGAATATAGAAAGATGAGATCACACCCATAACAAACAAAACATTTAATAAAGCAAAATACAACTTAGAAGCACATATGAAAAGGATTTACACATGTCCCAAAACAAATGATTGTTCATACTGTCCAAAGGACGAGAATGTTTAACAGAACAAAGAAATAACATACCAGCCTTATGGTCTTTGACCATCTGTAGCTAGGTGGATCAAAATTACTTTTTTTTTTCTAAACATTAGGCTGTGCACATGTTGTCCATTTTTCACGTGTGTGGACACCCTGGTGGTTAGGAAGGTAATAATTGTTCCTCTAAAAAACGGAAGCTAAAAGAAAAAAGGGCAGACAAATTTTTCCTCTCTAAAGGGGCTGAACTCCCATGAGCTCAATCCAAGGGAAAACAACTGTGATCTCCCTACACCATCTTTAATCACAATATATATATATATATATATATATATATATATATATATATGTAAGCAAATATATGGATATAGATCCGACAGTATGAAGAAAAATATATAATTATGTTGAAAAAAACAAAACAAAAATCCTTATATACAATTATGACAAAGTTTAAGTCTTGTTCTTATGTACACGTCTTTGTCATGTTGTATTGATAAACCATATTTATGAATATGTCCTGAAGATGGTTTATTAGACTGAAAATACAGACGTTGACATATTAACATTAAAAACAGCATAATTGTATATAAGGATTTTGTTTTGTTTTTTTTCAGATATTTTTTTTCATATATATATATATATATATATATATGTATATACCCATGACATTTCTTGTTGATTTTGGGTCTTGAATTTTTTTGGGCCAGTAAGAAATTGTGCATGGTGGTTTCATGGACTATTGTGGTTCAATGGACTATTGTTTCATACAATGTATTATACAGCATGGACTATTGTTTGGTCTCTGAATCATAGTTTTATAATGAATTTTCACCAACAGTGACAAGTCACTTTCAAAAAGATTATCACTAGTTCATTTAAAATGCGGCAGAATCAACTTGGAGTTTACATTTGATATAATTCCTAATTGGAATTTAAACATGCATATCGAATTGCTCATGAATTATAAACCAAACACATCCCTTGGCCATGTTCACTGTAATTCTTTTTGCCAAGATTTATCCATCAGCCAAAAGTAGATCATGAATATGATCAACAATATCAGAAATGTATAAAGTTGGAAGCATTTTATGTCTTAAATTTAGTTTCCATTGACATAATTCAAGTAAATAAAAATAAATGTAAGGATCCTTCTAACTGGTACTTTATAAAAGAACACTTTTCAGTTACAGTGACAATGCTCACCTTGTGACAAGTGCGTCTGACCAAGAAGTGTTTAGCACGAAGTCAACATCAACCAGAATGTCATCCTCCAATCTTTATATTTATCACTATTACAATAGGAGAGAATTATGAAAGAAAGTTTTATTCTTTCATTTTTATTTCCCCCATTAATGGAGTAATGGATAGTGGCTCAGATGGAGGAATCGGAGAGCTGAGTTCAAATTCCAGTCAAATAGATTACATTCACTTATATGCTAATACCCTTGGGAAAGGTATGAATCCTCATCTTCTCCTCCCAGCTATGGGTAAATAACAGGACAAACTGGGTTCTATAGCCTTGGATGGCAACTGGTCTACCGCAGAAAGAAATGGCAACCTACTGCAGGAAAAAAAAATTGCCTCGTCAGTCAGGTATTGAAAGATACATGATTGCCTAAGTGTGTATCCTTCTAACTGGTACTTTATAAAAGAACACTTTTCAGTTACAGTGACAATGCTTACCTTGTGACAAGTGCATCTGACCAAGAAGTGTTTAGCACGAACTCATCTTCAACCAGAATGTCATCCTCCAATCTTTATATTTATCACCATTACAATAGGAGAGAATTATGAAAGAAAGTTTTATTCTTCCATTTTTATTTCCCCCATTATGGATGGAATAGTGGAGTAATGGATAGTGGCTCAGATTGAGGAATCGGAGAGCTGAGTTCAAATTCCAATCAAATAGATTACATTCACTTATATGCTAATACCCTTGGGAAAGGTATGAATCCTCATCTTCTCCTCCCAGCTATGGGTAAATAACAGGACAAACTGGGTTCTATAGCCTTTGATGGCAACTGGTCTACTGCAGAAAGAAATGGCAACCTACTGCGGGAAAAAAAAATCTGCCTCGTCAGTCATGTATTGAAAGATACATGATTGCCTAAGTGTGTATCACGCATGGCACAAACTGACTGACTGATGGATGGAACAGAATTGCTGAAAGGAAAAGGAATGACAAACATGCTTTGTTCTCAGAGAGGCTTTTATAATACTAAAACATACACAAAACTATATATATTGATAAATATAACAGACAATGAATGTTTATGTTTTATGAGCCTTTCCAAGTGTCATATAATGGTTTTTAGCTTCAAGAGAAAATAAGGACAAAAACTGTCCAACATTTTGATATTTCTTTATTATATTGTTTGTTGAATTAAGCTTTTGGCTCATATGGCTGATCATCAGAGTGATTATATGGACATTACAACGGAGATGTTCACCATCAAAGATGACATCCATATATGTCCAAACTGGAAAACAATATATCACATATATCTTCACAACAAAGGAGAGTGTAAGGAGAAAGAAAAGGAAAGGTCTTACATATAATATAGAGATATACCTGTGTCTAGAGAACCATGTTTAGGACGCCAGATCCAAACAGCCCGGATTCATCTACTATATCCCAGGTGAGGACATATTCCAAGAAAGGAAAATAGCAATTCTTGGGTTTTTCCCAAATTAAGGACTGTGAGACAGAGTTTCTTTCTATATCTGGGAAAGATACATTCCCAAAGAGAAACAGCACATGCCTGTAAGCTGCTGGCAGAGGTAGATTTGGCCCAGACTAAAAAAGCAACCACTTGGTTTGGCTGCTGTGAACAAACTAAGTGACAGGCCACTCTCGTCACTGTATAAAATGATGACATTAAGTGGCCATCATGTGACCTGATATGTCCCGGAAAGGGATATATTTGTTTGAAGTAGCAAAGTGGTTGTTCACTACTGTAACCGAGTAGGACAATTTAGCAGGTAACTGTAATGGATTGGTCCTCGTCATAGTAGTAGGCAATAGGCAAAGACAATAGGTGTTGTCCTGTACCTCCACATCAGTCTGTATTTATGGCTGACACCAGCCAATCATATTACTATGAGGGGGAACCCAGGTGTATGCATATTCATTACATCATGACCCATGTGACTTATCTCCACCAAAGGGTGATAATTGCCTTCTGTATCCCTACACTATATTTGTTTTTGCACAAAAAGATTGATTTGTCATATCAACTACTTATGGGTCATTTAATGCCAAAATTTAATTTTCTTAGGTGCTTTGAAGTAATAAAAATATATGTTATTCTGCTTTCACAATTGAATACATGGTAGATCATACTCAGATTTTGTGCATATACATGTTTGTGTGGACATAATTATTAGATGCAGTGATATGTGTGTTTTATGTTGTTTTGTTAAAGTTATATTTTGGAATACACTTTGATTTAAGAAATTGTAGGATATTATATGGATTCATGTCATGAAAGAGTTCTTCCATGTTGGTTGATTTTCTTTGGTGGCATATCAACTGGGTTATTTAATACTGAAATCTAAATAATTTGAACACATTATTATGGCTTCAACTAAATATATATTGGATGCAATTGTATGCCTTCAACTGCAGATAAAATGTATTGCTGGTCATTTTTTATATAAAATATATTGCTGGTATTTTAACTATAAAAATGTATTTTCATACTTTCATAGTGTTTTGTTTGGGGTTCACTATTTGTTCATAGCTTGGACTCTAACAGGTACTACAACCCGAGGTCAGGGTGGACCTGGGAACAATAGCAATTAAGAGGTGGTTCCATGCTGCTCAAAACCAATCTCCTGATTAGAGTTCTTGCTGCTGGATGTAGTTTATCATCATACCCAGGACTCACAAGGATTATTAGTATTATCTTTACTTTATTTTTATTACAAATAGCACTGTTAAGTATATTTCATCTTAATTTTTTTAGTTGTTTTTTTATAACTTTTACTCAGTCTGTCAATCTCTGTCACTGAGTAAAGAGCAAAGGATTAGAAATAAATGAAAAAGCTTTCAGTAAGATTTGAACTCACATTTCTTTTGCCTCAGGGAAGCCTATTTAAATGAACCAGCAGATTTAATCATTAAGCTATAAGAACTTGAAGCTTTACAGAAGGATTATTTGACCAATAAACTAATCACTGAAAGACTTCCTATAGAAAGACTATCTGATTGATAAACCCATCACTTCATCCAAAATCTTTATCAGTGCTGTGTTTTTATATTAGTAGTATTAGTAAATAAAATAATAATAATACTGTAAGTTTTAGTTTATTATATATTCCATATTTGAAGGCTTACAGCTACATCACATTGAAACACTGATTCTCAAAAGATCACCAAAGTTAAGCCACATTGAGTCTGTTCATTACCTAGATGGGTGACTGCTTGGGAATATGAGGTGCTATAAGCTTGGATGTGTGTGTGGTGTAATGGATAATGGCTCAGAATTGTTAAATGGAGTGCCAAATTTTCAATTCCTGTTGGGTTTGTTATATTCACTTATGAACAAATACCATTGGGAAAGGTATGAATCCACCTCTTCTCACCCCAGCTATGTGTTAATTAGTAAGAGTTGTACCAGTAAACCATTATTATCTCAAAAAAAATTCTTACAATCCAAGAATATTTTCTGGCTTTAAATGACCCACAAAGGGTTGATAAGCCATAAAAACACATCAAATTGCAATTTGAATAAGCATGCTCATTAATACTCATGGTCCAAGTGTTGGAATTTTTGAGATCAGGATTTATCATAATTATGTGCCTTGCTATTTGAACCAGCATGCTTATCTTAATTGTTATACTTAAACCATTTTGACTATCATACTCTCCTAGCCTTCTTCAGGTATCTATCATTGTACTTGGTAACCTCAGAAATTTGATCTGAACTCATTTTTCAATCAACAGTAGGAAACAAAAAATTAATTGATATAAAATATCCCCTGAGCATGGAAAGCAAAATGAAAGGAAAGTTATTGAGTATAATGAAGGACATTCGAAAAAGGTCAGATGGTACAACGTTTGAAATGTTGTGAGTATAAAAACCAATATAATTACACTGGTTCAAATAGGTGTATAATAATGATACTTCTCCATCTCAAAAATTCTAACAAAATTTTTTGCTTATTTAGCTTTTCTCCCAGTGACTATAACAAACTGTATAAATTTATTGGTAGAGTATAAGACTAAAATCAGAGGTTCAATATTAATCTATAAATCTTGTTTTGAAATTCTTTTCAAAAAGACTAGCTAAACATATTACAGGTAGATTTCTATTTAATCATTTCATTCCAAGCAAGGTGATAAAGACACTAAGATGAAAGGCATTACTAGTGTTGTATAGTCCCCTCATTCTGGGGAGCCTCTGAGTGATGGTGTCAATTCCATAATAAAGTTGCATTCTTCTTCCACAGCAAGTGATCACTAGTTGTTTTGATACAAGATGGAAAGAACTTTAACACAGGGAATTTTAACCTAGCTATTTTATTAATGTTAAAATATACATTTCTAACTAGCTAGTAGGGTCACTCTCTCCCTCCATTGAGGAGCAGTTTCTAGATATGAAGGAAACATGCCTACATTGTTTGACGGTTAAGACTCAACTCTCTGAAAACCCTTTCTTTATCTCT